>CASHTH010001072.1:0-234794 GCA_030341885.1 Geodia barretti | reverse complement strand
AGGATTTTAGACAAGCAAAAGGTACCTGAAATAGCATCATTAGACAATATTAAACATTAGGAATTTTCTTCTTTTTTCTTTTTTGTATCTTATGCTCTTTATTGTATCATTTCTCCTTGTATCTCATGCTCTTTTACTGTGAAATAATAATTTTATCACTTCAAGTGTAAGAGCAATGGCACTACTGCAACAATGAACAGTGCTATTAGAGCACCAACGTGTTGTTGAACATCCTATATATGAAGAATTGAAGCAGCACCTATTGTATGTTTATGAACACCCCAAAGGGTGTATTAAGCATCAACAGAAAGGCTAAATAGCACTCTTAGTGTACATTGCCCCAGAAAATGTGTTCCTGTACACTCTTATGGGTGATGCTTAACACCAACCCTAACAACCCAGGTTGTGAAACGGGGGGGGGGGGATGCACAGTCCCACGGGCACCCCAAAAGGTGTTGCTCTAACACCCCACTTTTAACAGTGTTGTTACTCTCAGTTGAATGCTTGATGCATTTGATGGTGCATACCTTGGTTTGTTGTACTCCAATGTTGGTTTCACTACACAAAGTCACAGACACTTTGTCGCCACACTTTCTGTATGACAGTATGCCTTTTAGAGTAAACTGAGCCCCCACCCCCACCTCCCCGACTGCGTATCTACTATATACCAGCCACATTCCTCCAAATGGGTTGAGGTATCAAGCCCTTGGAGGCAATATTGTATTATGGACTGAGATGTGTTCATGATTCAGTGATACTTATGATGGCCAGGATTCAGCCAACATGAAACAGTTACTAAGTATATACTTACTCTTTTGCACAGCATCTGTTTAAAATGGTAGAAAGGTAGCTATAGTGGCTACACACTCTGTCTCCTGCAAGAAAAACAGTTTCATGTCGGACAACTTGCTCATGATCAGCTATGCTAACAAGAGGGCGGATGATAGTAAGAGAATCACCCAAAACCTTAGTATGCAGACAGAATGGCGAACATGCAACGCCACAAGTCTCTCTAGCTTGGACTCCCCAGCGTCGGAGCCAGCGCGCGAGAGTGCTTGTGACCAATCAGGTTGCAGGATTTTCTACGTCACCGCGCGCGGTTGTGTTTGCGCGCGCATATTGAACGTGGGAGTTCATTTCTGCACACTTCCCACGCATGCACTGTGGTGGCCTGCCTATAAAAAGAGATTCTCAGCGCACCCGGCACAGTTGGGAGTTAGCTGGCTCTATCTATATAGTCAGACTCAAAAACTGTACCTCACTGGACAGCCATGTGGTTTGAGGCAGTGCTGTTTCTCGGCATTCTAGCGTATGGTGAGACCTAGCCTCGTAAACCATCCGATAAAATTTGTTTTCAAGGCCATATACATTCTTAGCTAACTCTGCTCTCCTCTTGCTTGACGATAGTATATGACATTGCAGGTTCAACCCAGGAATGTTACACGCGTCCATTGTGCGAAGGTGACTCCTTTATCGCCAACAGTGCTAGAGAATGTTGCTCGGACACCGATGAAGGTGTCTCCTTCTCCGAAGATGGAACATCCTGTACTATCCCGCAGTGCATTGGTAAGAATCACAGCGAGTATCTGTAACAGATTTGTGCTATAGACTCCGCTCCGCCCTCTTTACCACATTTTGTAACTTCGTGGGTTGAATTTTACTATGCCAAGGAACAAGAAAATAATTTCCGAATTATTAGTTGAATGCCTCATTATTAGTTCGGGTCCTGTACATTTTTATAGGAGAGGAGAAAGTGCGCATGGAGGTCGGGCACGCATCAGAGCAAATTGCCTAACACCGTTCTGCGATATTTTGTGACATATTATTGTTAAGCAAAAATATTCTGTTCCATGTATATAACAGGAAATCTTTGATTCCCAAAAAGAATGCACGTAGAGACTTCACACTTTTTCAGCTCCTGTAATATTATCGCACACTTAGCTACAACTTCATACTATGCCAAGAAACAATCCGGATTTTTTGCCTATTATTCATTACGAATTCAACCCATGAAGTTTAGGAATGCTGTAAGCTACCTCCTTTAAAGTAATGTTCACTAAACACATTATACAGTCCATGGTTTTCACAAATCATCTTACAATGTGACTGAGGGACTAAGACTGCATACAACATTTGGACCCAATGTGAAAGGAGTTTCTCGGTTGCCATTAGTGTTCCATGGAACAATATCTGTGGTTGAGAATACAGCAAGTAAGTTATGGTTCTTAAAATGCACAATATTATACTAGTCTGTCATTCTTATAGCATCAAGTGACTATGAGAGAATTTTGAACATTCCTACAAGTGCATCTGGAAATACATCACTGACATTTGTCCCACATGATGATGACATCACTCTGGAGTATGATGACAAGGTCACTCTGACATTTACGCCTCAAGACCCACTCCTAATTGATACCATCGAGGATGCTGGAGAATTTGTTAGGCATATAGTCACAGTCAACATCATTGACGCTGACAGTTAGTCATTCTTATCATTGTACACAGTGTCCTCACAGCTTACCAATTAACAGAGCTTGAGATATACTTTGAGGAGACGGCCTATTCTGTGGGGGAAAATGATACAGCAGAGACCATGCCGATCAGAGTTCAATTCACCAAGACGACCCAAAGTCCATTTACTTTTACAGTGAGTGCCATCTCCATTGATGTGGCAGAGTCTCTCGGCATTGGTGGCTTGATCCCTCGCTTAGTGACTTTCAGAGCTAACCCAGGTTAACATACAAAATAATATTGCCATTGTAGTGACATTTCTTATTTTCAGGCTCTGATTTCACAGCAAGAAATATCACAATTACAATCCCTCCTATGGAAGGTGGTACATATGAACTTCCCCGTGTCTTTCAGATCAGTGACGATACTATAAATGAGTATGATGAGAGTTTGGCTCTAGTAGTAGAGGTAGGAACTGACACTCCAGATAGCATGGTCTGCTTCTTTAGAGATGCCAGTGACACTACCTGCCATGGAAGAATTGGAGCAGTACCTGTAGTTATAAAAGATAATGATGGTAGGTGACTGTGTGTGGACTTAACCCTACTTTCGGTTCAATGCCTTATTCCTGCAGCCCGTACATTAATTGGGTTTGCTCAAAGGCGTCAGACAGTATCAGAGAGTGGTACTCCTCCTGGGGCTGATGGATATACCATAAGAGTGAGAGTTAACTCCATTGGCTCTGAGAGAAGAGACTATCCTGTCCGTATCCGTGTCAAAACCACGAACAGCACCGTGGAGGGAATCAATGTCCAGTTTGACTCTTCTTATGACGTGCTGTTAGGGGCAAGACTTAACATGGGTGATCCCATTACAGAGAACCTAACTGTCACCAAGGGGACATTCTATTCATATTTCACTGCCTTTGTTCGTCAGGACATTCGTTCTGAGGGCTTAGAGTGCTTTACTCTGAAGATATCTGGCATAGACGTCCCAGGATTTCGTGAGATATCTGCCTGTAATGATGATTATTTTTGTCAACACACTGTTTGCATAGAGGATGATGATGGTTAGCTCCAGATTTGTGTTATAATTATTATGGACTGCAATACTTTCTCATTTTAGAACCATTTGTGGTGGCATTTGTTGAGACAACGTACACTGTGACAGAGTGTGATGGTCAGGTGGAGGTGTGTGTCAATCTCACTCGACCTCAGACAGACATTCTCGATGAAGTGATACATTTGGATGTATCTACAAGTGACATCTCCAGCTACATTCCATCTGGTTCCGTGCTAGCAAGTAAGAGGTGTCCTCACCTTATGTAGTAAATATGTCTTTCAATTTTCATATATAGATCCCGATGTCCCTAGTTTTCTTGGGACCTACCCCATGGCTCCAGGGACTGACTATGAGAAACAAACACAAGGTCTCAGGGGCAGCTCTATCACTGAGAGCTCAAGAGTTGTCTGTTACAATCAGACAGTGTACTGTGACACACGACTGGAGCTCACAGAGTATTTTGGCCTGAGTATTGCTGTTAGAGCATCGTCTACTGTCAGGACTGAAGTTGATCCAATCTATGGTCAAACAGCTATAAAAATTAAGGATGGTAGTAGCAGTAAGTTTTTACTATGTACCAGCATGCATTACCCATGTTCTCGATCTTATTCCTGCAGCTGCTGAAGTTTGTCTGGAAAACACAGTCTATCGTAATGTGGATGAAATAATGGAAGTTTGTGCTGTTATCATGCACCCAGAGGAAAGCTGTCGTGTACAATTTCCCTTCAGTGTTTCTCTATCGACAAGTGATGGTAGGAATTGTGCCACGATAATTATCATTGTTTTTCTTAACATTTCATCATAGACTCATACTCGAGGATATACTTTACAGAATGTGAAACAAGAAGCTGTGTCAACGTATCTAGGGCATCATTTCCAGTCTCACTAGAAAGAACCTCAGATCTGGACCCCAGAATCACGCTTTGTGCCAAGACAGCCAGAGTTGGTATGCAGCAAACCTTATGTATCAGGAAAAATATTACTTAAAGCAACCTTTTCAAAAACATTTTCTCCCAATGCAGTGTATCACTTAGGGATACAATGGCATTTTTCGCACAGCAGAAACTAATACAGCACTGTCTTAGATATCTCAAGTGCATGCATAAAACATGTCCAGGGTTACTTTAATGCAGTACCATCAATGATGATGGTTAGCTTTGTGTTAAAGTAAAAATTATTATGGACTGTCCTTTTAGAACCATTTGTGGTGGCGTTTGTTGAGACAACGTACACTGTGACAGAGTGTGATGGCCAGGTGGAGGTGTGTGTCAATCTCACTCGACCTCAGACAGACATTCTCGATGAAGTGATACATCTGGATGTATCTACAAGTGACATCTCCAGCTACATTCCATCCGGTTCCGTGCTAGCAAGTAAGAGGTGTTCTCACCTTATGTAGTAAATTTGTCTTTGAATTTTCATATATAGATCCCGATGTCCCTAGTTTTCTCGGGACCTACCCCATGGCTCCAGGGACTGACTATGAGAAACAAACACGTAGTGCCAATGGTCTCAGGGGCAGCTCTATCACTGAGAGCTCAAGGGTTGTCTGCTACAATCAGACGGTCTACTGTGACACACGACTGGAACTCACAGAGTATTTTGGCCTGAGTATTGCTGTTGGAACATCTTCTACTGTCAGGACTGAAGTTGATCCAATCTATGGTCAAACAGCTATCAAAATGATGGATGGTAGTGGCAGTAAGTTTTTGACAAAATGATTTTGTACCTGTATGTGTTACCCCTGTTCTCGATCTTATCCCTGCAGCTGCTGAAGTTTGTCTGGAAAACACAGTCTATCGTAATGTTGACGAAATAATGGAAGTTTGTGCTGTTATCATGCACCCAGGGGAAAGCTGTCCTATACAATTTCCCTTCCGTGTTTCTCTGTCCACTAGCGATGGTAGGAATTGTGGCACAATAATTTTATCATTGTTTTTCTTAACATTTCATCCTAGACTCATACTCGAGGATATACTTTACAGAATGTGAGAACAGGAGCTGTATCAAAGTATCTAGGGCATCATTTCCAGTCTCACTAGAAAGAACCTCAGATCTGGACGCCAGAATCACGCTTTGTGCCAAGACAGCCAGAGTATTTAGCGGTATGTGATATAGATATCCAGCAAACCTCTACCTATGCATTGGTTGGTAATTATTACTTGCACGGGGTTAGAAAAATAATTTCGGAAACTAATACAGCACACTGTCTTAGAATCTCAAGTGCATCCACAACACATGTCCAGGGTTACTTAAATGTACCATCAAGTAGTTTAAAAATCTTGTATCAAGCTTACAGAGAGGTTTATGCTGTTACAGTTACTATGGAGTTTGAGTCAGCAGTCTACACTTCGTCAGAGGATGCTGGATCAGTGACCGTGTGTGCTGTTATCAGAGGAGAAAGTGCTGGAGAAGAAATCAATATAAAACTTTTCACTGAGGAGCAAACTGCAAGAGGTAGCTATACAGAAATTGAATTATAACTATTTTCCCTTCTATGATTGCTTCCATACAGCTTCAAGGGACTTCACCCATTTGGAATTCAATTCAGTGATTAGTGAAAGGATGTGTATGAGCATCTCGATCATTGACAACTACCTGCCTGGTAGTGATGTTCATTTCTCAGTGAGAGCTACTAGCAGCAGTCACAGAATACCACCAGCTACCACTACTGTTATCATAATGGATGACGGTACGTACTTGAAGTCAATAATTATTATCTCTCTAACTACTATGATCCCTCAAACAGAGATTCCTAATGGTTGCACATACGAAAGTTGTCAATGCAAGTCTCTCTGAAGAAGAAACTCGAGACGAGGTAGTTGTTGAGATTGTCGAAGCCTTGGAGTCAGTTCTTGGGGGCATTGGATCATCGCCACTGGGTAGTATTTTAGGTGATGGAGTACTGACTCCAAATGAGACATCGGATGAACCCCCTCTTAGAATTGTATACACAGCTCTAGCAGAGGAGTTTGAAGTGAAAACTACAGATGAGGGTTTCAATAACTTCACAGAAGCAATCACACAAATCACAGAGGCCAAGGAGGCAGCATGTGAGGGTGAGCATGGTGTGAGTGAGGCAGATATCCCCAGCCTAGGGAGGGAGTACAGGTCACTGAGGGGTGATATCCAGGGAAACATTGACAGAATTCGAGACATTTTTGGCAAGATGCTGTGTCTAAGTGAGAGAAGCCATGAAGCCCGGAGAAGAAAGAGACAGGATCCTTCCGAATGTCCTGAATATGGAGAACCCTGCTTCTGTCCACTTAAAGGACCCAAAACCTGTGTTTGTGAATTCTTTGCTTGTCTTGATCCAGAAGATGATATCCAGCCAATACTTGGAATAGAGAATGTAGATGTTCGGAAGGATTTCCCTGTCTGGCCTTTGCTGTGGACACTACAGGTTCAATGTCGGATGAGATTGAAGCAGCCCAGGAGGTGATCAGAACTTTCTTAGAAGTGAAGAAGATGGTCCTGGGTGCTACGTTCTGCAGCCATTTAATGACCTGCAAGATGGCGTATTTGACCCCAGCAAGTAAGTAACTATAGATAATCTGTGTTCATCAGGTAGTGGTCCTGGAAAAGCAAGAGGTAATGTCCCACAAGTGTAACTGCTTTTTGACTTACACATTCATCACACATCTTTCACTCCACCTCAGCATAAGATCGGGGTAGGTTCTGAGGTAGCTAGTTCAGTGAAAGGAGCTATCCACCATCCATATTAGTAGCTAAGCTAATGGATCTACCAAAGCTCTTTTATGTTCTAGGTATTCCAAGTGCTACAGTAGCAACCACTTACAATGGCATTGAAAGTGTCACCGAACTTGAACAATTGCTACTTGCAACTAACAGTTTAAGAGCAAATGGCGGTGGTGACGACCTGAGAGGCAGCTTAGAGCATTGATGGCAATTCTTTCATTGGTGGATTCTGATGGACTACCAGTAATGATCCCTGGTTCTGAGATTGTACTGTTGACAGATGTCTACTCTCATGATGCTGATCTTGAAGACGATGTCATCACTAAAGCTAATTCGATGAAAGTGTGCATCAGCTTCTACCTAAGCCACACACGATGGGAGCCTTACACCACAATTGCTACACAAACAGGAGGTGCCATTGTTCACACCACAAACCCATATGCATTCAGGGCGTTTGACGACGAACATGATTATGGACAATGTGCTGAATTCTATGATCTTACCCACCCTTGCTCCACCAACCATTGATCCACGCAAAAAACGAGCAGTGGTAACATCTTCCTTCAATACTGAGCAGAGGTGCCACTATTTTACCACGTCCTCCTTAGCCACGTCACTGACAGCACTAGGCTTCACCAGTCAGGGTGCAGTGATAGTTACAACACCAGGCTTAGAGGAAGTTCGTGTCATTGGCAACATTCGGGGAGAAAAATTATACCGTGCTGTGAATCCACCTGCGGGCCAATGGAGCATTTGTGTTGAGACTGGAACTCTGACCATCTCACTAGACATCACAAACAGCATCCACTCCATCTTCAAGTTTCTTAAATCAGATGAAGACTCGTTCTCTGTCCGCAGTTCACCACCACCACCAGCATGTAAGCATTACAGTAGTGTATTGTTGGTATAAATTAAACTGTCACATGCAGGCACTGAGGACCGTGTATCAATTGAGACATCAAAGATTGCAAATATTAGGAGCCCATCTCTGCAACTGGTGATAATGAGAGCGGAGAAGTTCTCACAACAGCTCCTCTCCTCCGTTGTGCTAATCGACTGCTGGGGAATGTTTCATTCCCTCAGGCCACAGTCAGCTACAGGGTAGTGGGCAGTGATGCAAATGGTAGGAGGTTCAATTCAACCCTCTCACCAAAGACCATCACATTTACACAAGAAGACGGAGCTAAGTTTAGTGTTGAAGCAGATGGAGAGGGCAGAATGGAGGTTGAAAATGGACAGACCATAACAATACCCTTAAGAGTTGAAAATTTCTTACCCACTGATGTGCATTATTCATTCACAGCTGAGCCTGTCACTGGCTTCAGACAGGCTTTTCGTCCTACCAGTTTGGTGGTTGCCCCCAGAGGCAATGATTCCGTAACCTGGTTCATTTTGCCCCTCCCATCAACTGAGCCAGGGTCCACACTCACATTCACAGCCACTGTGACTGATGGCTGTGTTGTCCATTCTGCCTCAAAGACATTGTCATTTATCGCACCGGTTAGTATTAGAGGAATATCAATACAAATACTCTGATACTGTATTTGCTAGGGGGAATGTGTCAGTATATAAGGGCTAAATTTAGAAATGTTACTAAAAATAGAAAGAAACAATAGGGCCCAGTGCATGAATGCAATGCAATTATGTTTCTGTTTAGTAACAGTTTCTAAATTTATATACGGCCACAGATTGCCTTTGCTCCCCACACAGGTTACAACTCCTCCACCTGTTACTAATGAGTGTGGCTGCATGAATGGTGGAACTTGCATTGTCCGCATCATTCGAGGAAGAAGAATCCTGCGATGTGTTTGTCCTGAAGGGTTTTCAGGGTCTCGCTGTGAAGATGAAAGCTAATTTCTTTAATCGCTACTGGTAGGCTACTAACATCTCATTGCTGTAGTCAATGAGATTCTTTTTTGCAGGAGTCGTCCAATACAAAAACTGTTTTTTTGACTGCTATAGTTAGATAGGGTAATGAACATTTCTAGGATAAACAATGAATGTTAAATAATGTTCTCTTTACTATCCTACAGTCGAGCTCATGTATAAAGCATTGCCCTTCCTGTTGCTCCTCCTCCTTATCATATTCCTCTTCCTTTAACTCCTTCTCCTGCTCCTCCTTCTCCTCTTCTCTATCTTCTCGTCGTCCCTTTTCCCTAGTTCCACTATGAAAGGGTTATATATAACCCACCTGCAGGTAGCCCACCATACGTTCAACGATAATTATTTGAAACCGTCAAACAGAGTTCCGTGAATGTTGGTCTATCTTCTGGTAGCTACTATCTGCCAGAAATGCTTCATTATGCCATAGCCGAATAGATGAAAAAGGGGACATTTACCAAGGGAGTAAAATAGCCAACTGATTTCAGCCAACATTTCCTTGTTACAGGTATCATTGTAAGGCCAAGGCATCCAATAGCCCTCCTCTAGACTGTGAATAAGGGTGTGGGGATAAGTTCCAGGATATGGGGCTTTCCCTCTCCCACATTGTCACTCCGAATAAAATGTTCCCAAAGATGTCCCTTATTCAGAGCTTTCACTTTACCACATGGCTCTTCTCAGAGAAGTGTCTGTCACTGAGGCTCTCTGGAGCCATCCGCACCGTGTCCCCACAGCTCCTGCCCTGCCTGTAGTAGTTCCTCTCAAACACATCCTCCGTCAGACCGAAATCTGATCAGGAAATGTGCATTGATCCTAACAGGGCCAGGCATACAGAGTCTCAACCAAAAAAATAGAGTGTCAAAGTTGCTGCAGAGCTCACATGCAGTTCCTGGCAGCCAAGTCTCGGTGGATGTACACATTGGCAGCCAGGTATTCCATCCCACTGGCTATCTGGGAGCACGTACCTTCCACTACCTACCGAGGCAAAGTATAGCATTACATAAAGTAACCAAGTGAGAAGTTACCTCATCTTCATCAGTGTCCAGCAAACGAGGTTCTTTCTCTCTCTCCTGAGATAGGTGAGGAGACTTCCATTGGCCATGTATGGCATAATTATGTAGCCAGCTTCCAGACAGACTCCAGTGAGGCTCATGACATGTGCATGGCTGAACCGACTCATTTTCAGACTCTCCTCCAGAAACTTGTCCACCTCGACCTGGTCAACATCACCTGCCGGGACAGAAAGAGGATGACATAAGGGTATAGCTGCTGTGCAGTAAATGCCTTTTAAGGCTACTACTGCCTTGCAGGATAGCTTCAGCCTTGCCCTTAGAGTACATATCCCACAGAAAATACTAATACAATGCAGTGTGATGGTAACAAGCGGACACGTTCCACTGTCCATTGAAATTTGTCAGAGCATTGCTGCGCAGTTACTGCGAAACCGGAGCTATACCTATTTATAGTTGCATACCTACAACAGCAGACCACAGAAGCAACAGACGCTCTACGAAATCCCCACATTTTACCACGGGGATAAATCTCCAGGCGTCGTGCCGATCAACTGCGCGTGTATTCCGCGCTAGATTCTATTGGTGTGAACACACCGACTATACTATCCGCTCCAGCTTGCTGACTGGCACCGGCAGACCGCATGAAGTGTGTTTCTGCGCATAAATTTCACGCTGTTCTTCGCGCGAGCGGACATAAAAACCGTCGCGCGCGTCTGTAGCTCTATCGCATGCACCAACATGCCTGCTTCGTTGGAACAGTGGAGAGCAGCAGTAGGGACGTGGAACAGATGTCTGTCAATGCAACCTCACTACAGGAAGGATAACATTGGCGCCGGACCCAGATTAGTCGAGTGGAGTCGGACCAAGTCATGCGGGGGGCTGCTGCTGATTATTCTTGCTCTTTTTTATGTTGGAATAATAGGTAGTAATTTAGCAATAGCTGGTCATAGCTGTAACATTCTAGGACGCTTACCAGACGGAAACGTCGGCAGTACTCCGATGCAATTAGACTCCCTTTTTGTTATTCGATGGGACTATATTTCAATCGTCGCTAAAAGACTGCTAATAATATCTGGAGATATTGAAGTCAATCCAGGACCCTGTAAGTAACATTTTATTTTAGGTAGCTAGCTATGCCAACATTTTCTTTCCTCACCTTACAGCTATGAATCTCAAGATGTTGTTGAACCTGCTGCATGAAGTGAGGGCAAAATGGTATGCCATTGGTATCCAGTTGGACATCAGTACGGGCACACTGGATGCCATCAAGGCTTCAAACACTGACTGTGGTGTCTGCCTTCAAGAAATGATAAAGTACTGGTTGAGCACCAAGTCACATAATGCTACTTCTGATGCCTTGCTAGAGGCACTTGTCAGTGATACAGTTGGCGAGAACACTCTTGCTGAAAAAGCCAGACACTTGCACCTAACCCTAAACCCCCACGAAGGAGGTTACATAATTATTACTAAGCTAGTTGACATCCATTATTGTACAGCCTTGATTTGTTTCTGCAGATGGTGTATCCGTGGCACGAACAGACATGGCCATAGAACACATCTGTGAGTCTTATATAGTAAGCTATAATTATACTCTTCTGAGGATTACAATTATACACTGTGCTTTGCACAGGTAGTGATATGGACCTAAGAGTAATCGACTGCGAATGGACTGGAACTATATTTGGCAAGGTTCATTTGGGACTGTGCTTGAAATGAAGTCAAAACATAGTGAAGAGGTTTATGCTGGTAAGAAGTACCACGATATTCCCCGCCCAAGGCAACAGTTCCTCAAAAGGCTTTGTGGTCACCTTTTCATCCTTTGCAAAATAAATCATCCAAACATCGTGCGGACGGTTGGCATTACCTTTGATGATGACAACTCTCCAACTGTCCTCATGGAGTGCATGAAGACAACCTTTCAAGATTATATTCTCGACCAAAAAGTGTTCCCTGGAATCCCTGCTTTATCTCTTGTCCAAAAAACAAAGCTTCTCTGTGATGTAGCAAATGGACTTAGGTACCTCCACAACTGCAGGCCTGTTATACTCCATAGGGACCTAACGGCTACCAATGTCCTTCTTGACTCCACCCTCACTGTGGCAAAGCTGTCAGACTTTGGGAATGCCCGTGCACTGAACCTCACGTATGGATGTACCCCATTCACAAGTCAGTCTGGCACAGAGCCCTACATGCCCCCAGAGGCACTGCAAGTAGAAGGCTCGTTTGACGGCCGTTTCGATGTGTTCTCATTCGGTCATCTGATGCTGTTTACAATCACTGGGGAGATCCCTACGTTATTGGGAGCTACGTATGTGGATGAGAGCGGCAGTATTCAAGGTCGCTCTGAGCTTGACAGACGAAGGAAACACGTCATCAAGTGCCAGAAACAGCTTGGACACAACCACACCCTCAACTTGCTAATGACAGGGTGCCTCCGTAATTTGCCTCAAAAGAGGCCAACTGCAGAGGTTCTGGTCAAGACACTGGAGTATGTGGTTAGTGTCAAACACAGACATTACACTTTCATGAGTCTTTTACAGTCATAACTTGGTTGCAAGATTAACCACACTTTTAAAAGGAGAGTAGCTAGGTTGCCATTGAATGCATGATGTAACTACTACAACTCCTGTTGGAAAACCCACTGTGATGCCATAACCCTCAGATGTCACATGATGACAGTGAGAGTAATATCCAACTCCTACTACAACTAGGACTGCAAGAGAGACAGGTAACAGTATGATGACACTTTCAGTTCCACCTTATACAGCAGTACCACCTTATACAGCAGTACCACCTTATACAGCAGTACCACCTTATACAGGAGTACCACCTTATACAGCAGTACCACCTTATACAGCAGTACCACCTTATACAGCAGTACCACCTTATACAGCAGTTCCACCTTATACAGCAGTTCCACCTTATACAGCAGTACCACCTTATACAGCAGTACCACCTTATACAGGAGTACCACCTTATACAGGAGTACCACCTTATACAGCAGTACCACCTTATACAGCAGTACCACCTTATACAGCAGTACACAATAGTGTTAGTAGAGATACATGTTCCCTTTGGGATTCTGTGTGCAAATAATACCATAAAGTAATGTGTTTTTCTTGCAGTTCCGAGTGACATCCACCAGCAGGACAAATGCACCTCAACACATTGACAGGGGAGCGGCCTGTAGCTCTCATGACGGTGTAGCCTACTTCACACCCTACAATTCCCACTGGGTGTTCAAGTATGAACTGGAGAGCAACAAGTGGACAAAACTTCCTCTGTGCCCACAGGCCAACTTTGGCATGGTTGTAATCAGTGGACTATTGACTGCTATTGGAGGGGAAGACAGGCCACCCGAGGCTACAGAAAAAGGGCCACATACTAATGCACTAGTTAGCCTCAGAGGGACCCAGTGGTTCAAGAAGTTACCGCCAATGAACACACCACGTTCAAGACCTGCAGTTGTCAGCTCTTCTGACGGAGTGTGTGTTGGTAGCAGCGGGAGGGGTGGACGATGGAGGGGATTGGGGGAGCACTGCAGTTGAACATTACAACTGCACCACTCGGCAGTGGACCATTCTAGCCCCCATGCCCATCCGTCTCCCAGGCATATGTGCCGCCCTGTGCGGTGACCAACTGCACCTGTTAGACTGGACAGACTCTGCTTACACCTGCTCTCTACAATCTCTCCTTATTTACTCTCTATCTTCACGTTCTTCTGACGCGGCCACCCAATCCCTCTGGACGGCTATTCCCCCTGTCCCCTCATACTGGTCAACACCGGTCAGTGTGGGCGACAAACTGGTGGTGGTGGGGGGCCACACTAGACCAAACACAACCAATGCCGTCCATCTCTACGACCAGGGGAAATGGACGTGCATCGGGCACATGTCCTACTCAAGAAAAGACAGTATTGTAACGACACCACGTGATGATATCATAATGGTAGTGGGAGGGTTGGACCCTGGCACCACAGATGAAGTGGAGATACTGACAGTGTCCACATAGCACTATACTCCTGGTTTCTTTAGAGTACATGCAGCATGAGCACAACACGTGAATTTCTATACAATTACCACACACATATGCACATTATATTATGCTGCAAGAATCAGCACATTTTTAAGTGACACCCTATAATTATGGTTAAGAATTTGTGATATCAGCGGTTGTCATGCCTCATAAGTTTACTACGGGGATAACCCGGGGGCCCTCCCAAAACAACTCTACAGCTAATATTATTAACTTAACAACTCGAACTCCTAGATGAACATTGTTATGGTTTCAGCAGACCATAACTAACTTCATCCCTTGGGAATGATCCATAAGCACCCACTGCACTGCATGTGTTACACACATCATAAGGTTTGCAACATGATTAAAATGTTTACAGTACACATGGCTGTGTCAGAATAATGATGTTGAAAATATTGATAGTCTTACATTAGTTCATCACTTCCCTCTGCGAATATATAAGTGTTTACCAGCAGCTAGCCTTTGAGCCTGCAAAAACATTAGTATGATATCAATGATCCCGAGCACTATCACATGAGTCCTTAATTAACCCTGAGGATGAAAGGGTCTGACCTGCCACTGGTAATCTTCAGAGGCAATTAGATCGATGATGCTCTGGATGAGTTGTGAGGAGGCAGAGGGACTGACAGAGGGGTGTACAGATCCATGCGGGACTGCTCACTTTCTGCTCTCAAACACACATCCAACTGTGACGCATCTCCTGAACGACAACAGCATTGATGAATGTTACATGCACACATAGTCAGTAGTAAGGTCTGAGACGAGAAACTGAATTGGATGTTTCCCCCTTTGCTTGGTTTCCCAACGCTTGTGTTTGCCACACGGGCAAATATACACTGCTACATCAGTTTATGGGACTATTGCAAAATTGTCGAGTGAAGTAAGTCCACCTAGTAGTCTACCTAGTCGTCTGCATGTGGGGTTTTCCTATCCAGTGCTTCCACAGAATTGGTGCTCTCTTGCATACTAATGGTAATCAATTTTCACAATCATGGAATGCTTCATGCACGCGAGTCTCATGCTAGCTCGCCAAAAGTGAGTTGTAAACTTTCTAGTCACATCTAGGAGTCTTATAGCTATGCAAGACCTTGACTAGCATGGCAATGCGGTGGGGAGCCTGGAACTTGATCCACTTGTCGACAGCAATGATCTGTTGGTCTCCGTCTCTCTCGACAGAGATGTTTCCTCCGAAGAAGAGGAGGGGGAAGGGAGGATCATACTCGTGTCATGGAGGAACACCGCTGTGCTCTTGACCTTGGTGTGGTAGATGACAAACTTGTTGTCGAAAGTAGTCTCGTCTGAGTTGACTGACTTTGGGTGGAACTTGACCTTGGTGTCCTGATCGTACAGTTTGGGTGGTCTGGAAATACACACAACCACAGTCACACACTATACTCTCATTATTTCAAATGAGCTGGTGCCTTACTCCAAATTTATCGATTCAGTGTATAATTGAGCCCCCCCCCCTAGTGGTTTCTTCGGGTGGAATTTTCTATATATTATATATATATTTGTATATACGACACACCATCCGTCGTAGTTATGCGCATGCGCTGATATTACACGCTTCAACTAATTTTGGGCCGGGGGTTCTGTTCACGTCCAGCAACGATACTGCTTCTGTTCCAAGAGGTAGACAAACAGAACGCCCGGCCATCGAATATCCGCACGACCGAGAGGCTCGTCTTTTTCAGTGACGATTATATACGAGATCGAGAGCGGGCAAGGCAACGACACTGCTTCTGTTCAAAGAGGTAGACAGACAGAACGCCCGGCCGTCGAAAGTACCTTATAATTGTTGTACCATGATGAGTGCACACAAAGGCATGCATTGACACAATTTCACAACTACACACAAAACCTTCAGGGGTTATATTATATATATAATAATAATAATACTCAGGTGGCTGCCATAGCACTAGGGCCATAGACCACGCACCCAGAGCAATGGGCGGAACCGTTAACACACGAACATACACCATATGAACATGAGGTGTCTGTCTCACCTCCCAGACACCTCAACTCACCCCTTCCACCAGCGACACCCTGCAGCTCCCCAGACACAATCTGAGATTGGGTTTGTTGTACGTGGGGACTATCGCCGTATAACCTAACCTTTCTTAGCTCCCAAACATCCAAAATAAAATCTTTAACAAGGCCAAGCAAAGAACCAAAATTATCCTCCCACAGTTCACTACCCAATATAAAGGATGCTTTCCTGAAACTATCAAGCGACTGGAAATGCTCAAACCCATCATCCCCAAGCTTCCCCTGCAGGTCAACTAAGAAATTGCTCCTAAGACTACTATATGCTGGACACTCCCACAACACATGACTCACACTTTCACACTCATCATCACACAACAGGCACTCTTTCACCCCCTCCCCCCCCCCTATGCCTGCCCAGTTCCTCATTTAGCCCATGCGTGCCTGACCTGAACTTAAACATTAATCTAGACCCAGCATCACTTTTCCTATGCAAGTACTTTTTGAACTCTACCACCTTGTTAAATGTCTTATACAATAACAGCTTTACTTTGCTATTTAGCCCCTCTTCAAACTTTCTAATCTCCCTCTCATTAATACTGTCCCCTATTATAGACAAAAAGCCCTTCAAGGAGCAATCCCCATTTTGAATATCATGCAACCACTCTGCCTTGTCAAGACCTAATGACGAAAAGAGATCATCAATGACCTTACTCCAACCCTTCCTCTGCCTGCCTCTCCGTGGCTTAAAATTCCATTCTTTCTTAAAAAGCTTCTTTCGGATACCTATTGCCTGGCAATGCCGCTAACTTATACCACCACTTCAACTTATTCTTATCCCTACGCCCTTGTAACGTATCAAGCCCCA
Organism: Geodia barretti; assembly: GCA_030341885.1. Classification (NCBI taxonomy): domain Eukaryota; kingdom Metazoa; phylum Porifera; class Demospongiae; order Tetractinellida; family Geodiidae; genus Geodia; species Geodia barretti. The sequence continues at coordinate 217,793 of CASHTH010001072.1, read as the reverse complement.
TATCCCCCCTAACGGCTTCATTACATGTCTTAGACGAACACCCAAGAATGCGCTTAGCTCCTCCCAGCATAACGGACTCTAATGCAGCTGCCTGAGTCTTATTGGCTTCCCACACCTCACCCCCATACTCTAAAGTTGGCCTAACCACCGCCAGCAACAACAACCTGCGAGCCCTCAAATTAATATCCCTATTACTAATTACACTATGCAACTGATTAACCTTCCTTCTACCATTGTCTAACACATTCTTGATATGCACATCCCATGCACCAGTACTAGTAAAATCAACACCCAAGAATGTATATTTAGATACTCTAGGCAAAACATACTCCCCCCATTTCCAAGCACCATCCCCTAACTCCCTAGCGAACACCATCACTGCACTCTTACTCACATTAGCCTTTAGCCTCCATTTTCGACAGTAGGCTTGCACCACATCTATAAGCGTCTGTAACTGATCCTTAGACTCACTAACACCAACGAAGTCATCTGCAAACAAAAGTCCTCCAAGTCTCCTACCACTACTTAAATCGATTCCAATCTCAGCTTCCTCCACCTCCCTCAACAACCCATTGACAAATACGGAAAACAAAATTGGAGATAAGCTACATCCCTGAGCTACCCCCTGTTCCACATTAAATGCCTCTGACCGTTCCCCATCCAACAATACAGCACTCTTTGAATACTCGTACATCTTCTTTATGACCCTCCACATCTTCCCTCTTACCCCAAATTCCCACAACTTAAACCACAGGCCGTTACGCCACACACTATCGTATGCCTTCTGCACATCTAGAAAGAATGCATATGTCTCCTTCCCCTCCTTTAGTCTACCCTGCACGAGTTCATTCAACGTATAAATATTATCAACACAACCCCTTCCAACCCTAAAACCAGCCTGGCCCTCATGCAATGCTTTGCCCTCGTCCAGATGCTTCACCAACCTATTGTTCAATACCTTACAAAAGACCTTCCCAACCACACTCAGCAGAGTGATGCCCCTATAATTCCCAGGATCCTCCTTATCTCCCTTCTTAAACAGGTTAACTATGAGGCCCTCCCTCCACTGTGGTGGCACAAACTCCTCACGCCAAATTACTGTAAACAACTTTTTAATTAACTCTACCATCCCTGACCCACCATGCTTTAGAAGCTCCCCCACAAGCCCATCACTACCACCAGTCTTATTATTCTTCAACTTTCTAACACACACTTCAATCTCCTCCAAATCTATTTCCCTATCCAATACATTTTCCGTATATATTATATATATACACCTTTTCATATTTACAGTATGTATCTCAGGCAATCATTCAGCTGAGGTATAATTATACCGGTTCCGTGATCTATGGGTGTATACAAGTATACTAAGAGATGAGCACCTGTCGGGACGTGTCTGGACGATCTTGGCCACATTGGGGTAGAGACCGGCGCACAGAACAGCCTTGATCAGTTTGGTGTTGGCAGAGTTGTGGTTGGCCTCATCGTGGTCTGGATCCGGGCAATGGACAAACCCAGTGTCATACAACAGGCCACAGAACTGCTTCTTCATGTTCTTCAGCAGCTGCAGTGACACAGAGAGACTGTATGCACAGTATAGCAGTGGTGGCAAGATCAGCTACCGCCTGCAACTTATACTCGGCAGTAGCAAAATGAGCATAAACTAGTTCACAGAACGGCAACTTAATGTGAACTCTTTAATTCATGTGCACGTGATAAAAATGGATACTCTGTTCATATGTATTTGTATTATATCTCTATAGAAAATATGTGAAGCCCCCTCCTTCCTTCTCTCTGTAGTATGTAAGTCAAGCGGGAGCTGTATTTCACATGCAGGTTGTACAGGAAGTATATGTACCCTTATGAGCACAAAATTCAGCTTGGGTGAGGCTCCAATTGGTAGGTGCAATATTGCATCAGCCACTGCTCTTACATACGTAATCATTCTGTGTCCATATATGTACCTCAAGAGTGTTGTGTGAGAGGAAATGCTCCCAACAGTAGTCTCTAGCATTTCTCTCATGACAAGCGTCTTCCCATCCCTGAGTGCAAGAATAACATTTGTAAGTATAAAGCACATGTTGGCAAATTTTTTCCAAGGGTCGTGATTTTTCATGGTTGTATAAATACATAGATGAGAGTGGTAGTTTCCACATAATAGAGATTCATACTTTGGTCACATTTGTATATATAACTTGTAGGTCCTATCGTGTATAGTGAGTGCACAACAGACTATAGAAGTGTATGTTGTATGTACTTTGTATGTACCTCATATGCTCTGAGCAGAGCAATGTGGTCGCTGCGAGACTCTTCTGCTAACTTTCTCTTCACCTCGTCCGCCTCCTCTTGCTTGTGCTGCAACACAATATACCACGTCAACATTACACTGCCATTCTCCACATGTAAAACTATCTCTACTAAAACTTATGTATGAACACTCAAAAATGCATTCATACCCCCACATACATACATACACACATATAGATGGACCAACACAGTTCTAAATCACATTCTCTGTCTCTCTCACCAGAGGGATGATAAAGGGTTCTTTGAAGCCGAGGCTACTGGCAATGGTGAGGACGGGACTGAGGCAAGAGAACATGGCAGCAAACAGAATGATCTTCCCCACACGAGGGTTCACGGGCAGATTGGCGAGATGGTAACCGAGAGAGGTCAGATTCTCCTCACCATCAAGAGCATTCTGTAAGCGGGGTCAGGAATATATGTATAATGTGTACCTTGCCACCACACTATAATTAGCGTGGGGTTTAATTCATAAGTAGTTTGTGAAGCAAACACTCTGAGATAGTCCACACAAGAAAAATGCAGCAAACTTTCTGCAAATGCTAGAGTATTGTGATTAGTTTTAACAGACTAGTTGCTGGAGGGATGTGATGGCATTAAGAACAGCAGTCTCGGAGGGAGGCTCGAGGGCCTTGTTGAGGAAGGCAGCTACGGCCCCGAGTTTCAGGATCTTGATCTGAAGAATGAGCTCCTCTAGAGGTGTCCTCAACATCTCCGGGACCTGGTAGTCTGCCAGTCCCTCCAGCTGGTGCTTGGTGAACAGGTGGTAGCACTTGCCCGGTTGGACTCTGCAGTACAATACAGAGATGTGTACATACGTAGCTATAATGAGGTAGTGTGTTTTAGGAGTACAAGATTCGTATTCTCACTCCCTTGCTCTTGTGTGCTAATGCATCCTCAATACCACTGTCAAAAAGAGCATTAATTGTACTGCAGGTGATGTATACACTGACCTTCCAGCCCTGCCTTTCCTCTGTTTTGCGGCAGCCTTACTCACCCAGACTGCTTCCAAACACGCCAGCTGGTTAGTCACATCATACGTCTGAGCAACCGAAATCATGCAATAAATCTATCAAGCATATTATTATTATCACTGACAGTTTCCTTGACTTTCCCGCAGTCGATGACATAGACCACATCCTCTATGGTTATACTGGTCTCTGCAATGTTGGTGGCTATCACTATCTTACGTACTCCCTCGGGTGGTCTGTCAAATACCTGAAACCAAAAAAAATGCAAACCCTCAGCGCACTAGAAATGTCAAAGCTATGCGCGGTACCGTATATGCAGAAAACATACTGCCCATGCATTAAAAAAATAAAACTATATTTTTTGCACCATTTAAACTTATCCATGGATTGTTTTAGGCGAAAGATAAATTCTAGGGGTTGAAAAAAAAGCCACCCTACATCTCTCCAGACAGACGTCTATGGACGCAGTGCAATGCCAAACTGTACGCTGTCCTTTGAGATGTGTGTGGGTCAATGGTAGATTCATGGGTAAGGGGAGGAACCAGAGCTGTTCCCAGCCAATGCTCTGGACCACCTGTCAGTTTCAGTGCGGGTCCGGGATTCGAACCGGGCACCTTATGTGACAGTCCCCACGTCTCTAACCACTTAGCCACTTGGGCTGGCCACGAGAGCTGATGAAAAAACGTTCCTCTTATATCAACACTCATATTACATCATTATAAAAAAACACCCCAGACCCGGGATCGAACCACTGACCTCACGATCAAAAACATGCGTCCTTATCCATCAGACCACACCCAATAATTGAGCCAGGAAGGTTCAATATTGTGTATACTATCTATAATAATTATCTCTTCTGGTACTCTGTTTATTCACTGTGACATTAATTTGTAATGAGCATAATATTATTTCCACCTACTCCAGGTTGGTATATACCTGAGACTGTGCGCGTGTTTCTGGTGCAGGTATTACAACATGTATAAAAGTGGAATGAACAGACTGATAATGAACCCAAAAACACACATACTCAAACATACAGTATATATATACTACAACCCGGTGAGTATGTGCATATGCATTTGTTGTTATGATCTTCACACTTACAAGAAGTAATGCATTGCTATCCTTCGTCAGTTTTGAGTCAACTGAGCTGTTGGTATCTCCTAAGCTAGCAGGTGATGCCACTTAGCTGTTTTCACACAACAGGGAGGGAGGGATTGCCCAGGAACAATGGCTCCTGGATGCTAATCGAGGCTATGCAATACAATGGCAAGTCAGAGCGTGTCCTCTGAAAACCCCATATCAGTCAACTGAGGAGGAACAGCTGCAGGACGAGATTGCAAGCATCCTGACCAAACAAGCGATAGAGAGAGCTGAGCCTAGTCCTCAAAAAGAGCGAAATAGTCTGCTAGAAACTTCATCCCTCAACGGTCAAGATAAGTTAGTGGTGGTTTTCCACTGCCATAATATATCTCTAGAACAAAGTTAGATTGTTACTCTGAAGCCATCGGTATCACTCACAGACCACTAGTATGTAGCCTGCTGTACCACAATAGCACACGCACAAACTCTATCACACGGATCAAGTACTGTATATACCCTCGTTGCTCATGCGCACAGGGTTAATAGGATGCATGCATGCTTACTCCTATATTTAGGTTGTTAGTCAATGCAAATATGTGTGCTGTAATTCAATAGTAGGCTTACAGACTGCTGGAACGAGGTGGGCATTAGCGAGTGGAGCGGGATGATGAGGTAGTTGCGTGACCGGAACACTGGGTCGGACTTGAGCATGTCGTGGAGTTTGGAGATGGTGTCCCAGCCGGGCAGGAACACCAGGATGGCCCCCAGCTCCCCCTCCCTGCAGATGGTCTTCACCAGCTCCAGCATCAGTTCCAGAGGGACCTGGTCACCATCCATGTTTCTGAGAGCCTCCACCACGTAGGGTGGGTAGGTTCTCTTGGCCTCCAGAGAGGCGATGTACTCTGCCCGCTCTTGTTCCTCCGTTCGTTTCTTCTCCATGGCCTCGGCCTGGCCTCGCAGGTGCCGCACCCAGCTCGGAGGTCCTCGCCGAGTAGGGGGAGGAGGACAAAATCTGATATGTAAGTAGAGAGTGGCGGGACACAGAAAGAAGGGGAGAGGTTGGAAGAGAGGGAGGGAAAGGGGGGTGAAGGACAGAAGGATGAATCGAACAGAGAGAGAGAGAAGGGGGGGAAGAAGGGGAAAGGAGAGAAGGAGCACCAGACTGCGATAAACGTAAGACTGATGTAAAATTTACATACCTTATTGGATATACAAAATACACCATTTTATGCTCAACACTGTGCATGCACATCAGCTGATTATAGCAGCAATCAATATGCCCACTCACACTGAGTCATTATGCTCAAACCTGGTCATTTGGAGCACGTCCTCCAAGAAGTACCGGGCCACTGGGAACACCACGCTGGGAATATTGTACATGGGCACTCCACCTGAGACCAGGACACACACCCAAACATGAAACAGACTCTGGTGCTGTTGAATGTAGTGGCCGCGACTCTAACTCACCAAAGTACTGTGAGAATAGCTCTGCATTGAGAGTGGCACTCATGAGGATCACCTTCAGATCTGGCCTGGTTGGGGTGGAAGAGGGGCCTATATACATAACAGGCCTGTATACCTAGGTACCATACACACTCTCTCACATAGATGTATCTACATACAATTTAGGCAGACTTGTTGCTTCTCCATGTGTGTAGAAGGTTACAAGTTTCAGTTTTGCCTAAAGGAATGTATTTCCTCCAGCATTCCTACAGCAACAATGCACTATTTTCCTTTCACACTACAAACACATTTGTACAAACTTCCATTATACCAGTAAAAACCCCTGCATTTCATTACTCTTATGTCTGTTACCAAGTATTTGTACGAGTGAATAATTAAGTGTATGTGTGTCATCAAGATCGATGAGGTCGAAGCAAAGCCAAGGGTAACAACACAACTACACATAGGACAACCTCTTTTTCAAAAGGAAAATGAAAAGCACTAAAGTGCAAACCCTCTGCGAACTGCGCATGTGCGGTACCACTAATTGATGGGCTGGGCTTTTAGTATGCGTTTACTCATGGTCTCCCGCTAGAGTAGCTCGCGGAGAGTCTGGCACGGGCTAGCTACAGTAGTAAATAGCATGCGGGAGTCGATACATGCCCTTCGTTGTGACTTGTTGTGCACACAGAGCGAACGGACGCGGTCAGGGTAAGCCTGTGCTAATTTACATATTGGCTTGTTCACTTGGTTTTCACGCCATAACTTTAAGTAGGTTGTATCGTTTGTGAGACGAACAGACATTCGAGAAGTGAGATTGAGAGTAACAGACAGACAGACAGACAGACAGACAGATAAACCCAACTACAGTACCCTCGCTGCGCATGCGCGCCGAGGATAATGAAAAGCACTGAAGTGCAAACCCCCTCGGCGCACAGTGACGCGCACGCGTAATTATACGCATGCGCAGTACCACTAATTGATGGGCTGGGTTTAGTTTTAGCTGTTACTCGTGGTCTGTTGCCAGCTCGCGCAGAGTCTGACGCGGGCTAACTACACTACTAGATAGCATGCGAGAGGCGATACACGCCCTGCGTTGCATCTTCTGGTGCCTCCGAGGTACGCAGAGCACGCGGATCGATCAGACCGTGGTAAGCCATCCCGTCCGTTGTGTATTTGCATATTGGCTTTTTCGCGCTGTAGCTCTGCAACGGAGCATTTTCAGAGAAAACCCCACATATTTTCTGATCTTCGTTGCCCGTTAAGCGGGTTGTATCCTTTGTGAGACGAACAGACACTCGAGAAGTGAGATTGAAAGTAACAGACAGGCAGACAAACCCAACTACAGTAACCCTCGCTGCGCATGCGCGCCGAGGGTAATTAGCACAGGCTTACCTCCACAAGATGTGCTTGCTCTGCGTACACCTTGAAGGCTCAAAAAGTCTCAACCTAGGGCGTGTATTGACTCCCGCATGCTATCTACTACCGTGGCTAGCCTGTGTCAGACTCTCCGCGAGCTACTAGTACTATGATATAGCGGAAGACCAAGAGATAACGCATACAACGGCCCAGCCCATCAAGTAGCGGTATCGCGCAAGCGCAGTTCGCCGAGGGTTTGCACTTCAGTGCTTTTCATTGAAGACTGTTCGTTGAAGGGCTGGATGCGGCCGCGACCCGCGCAACCGCTGAGTGTCTCGACGAGAAGGAGTGCAGTCGTGCAGACTCAACTCGGTATATATATCATTTTACAGTGCGGAAATAGCGAGCAGCGACGGCGCCAAATTTTCCTGCACGTTTAGATGCGCAACCGTTTTCTATTAGAGGGATATAATATCCGGACCCCGGATATTACACACACTAAGAGAATACTATCCTCACGGATAGAATAATCCCCCGAATAAAGGATTAAAAAAACACCGCGACTATATACCAGGAGTCGGCGCGCGGCCGGCTGCGCAGGGGAGTCCAGGTACGACATGATCATGTGATCGCCGCCCTGTGGCACAGGCTTGATTGAGGTTCCTTGTTTGTCCGACTGGTGCAAGCCGGAGCAAAAGACCAGGTTTAGTAGTGCAACCTCACCTACTTCGACCGTTGCCGCGTGTGTAGCCAGTGCGTGGGAAGGAGAGAAACGCCAAACTGCGCAGCAGGCCCTTGAGGTCAGTCGTCTTCTTCACGCCGGGGGTGAGTATAATTACACGGACTTAGCTACTTGTAATACCTCGTCACTCGCCGCTGTACACTAAAAGTAGCGAGCAATGTGCAGTATTCCTTTTCTTAATCTCATTGAAAGCGTGCCAATTCCAAGTCTGACTATTAAAAGTTGGGAGGCACTAAAAGTATTTCAATTACGACCTGACGACATTATTCTATCGTCTTACCCAAGATCTGGTTCCATTTGGTGTCGGCACATACTCAGGCTTTTGCGCAACGGAGGTATAGAGATAATGGGGAAAGTTTGGATGTCACGGTTCCATGGCTGGATGCAGTTAATTCAGAAATTGGAAGGGTATTGAAACTGCCTCTAACTGCATTAGAGGAACTGCCCTCTCCAAGAATGTTTAAGGTCCACTTACCCTATGAGTTAACAGCTGGCGGTTTTCCCCACACTACTAAATCAAAATACATCTATCTTGCTCGTTTCCGAATGGTATTTTTGACAAACACAAATGAAAAAATTTGTTGAAGTTGAGTCATATTCTTTGGATTCATAATAATATTTTGGTGAATTCCTGGAGTAAAAGGGATTATCAGGTGCTTTTGGGGGTTGGTTAAACCGTGTGATGGGATGGTGGAAGCACAGGGATGAATCTAATTAGCCTATTCATCACGTATGAGGACCTCATAAAAATACAGGGTTCTCGTTAAAGCGCGGAAGAGCGGTGCAGCGCCGCGCTATAGTTACACTCGCGCTATTGCAACTGCCCGCCGCAGTAAGCGTACGCGCTCGAATAATTGTATTCACAGTTTACGTAAGTACTACTAGTTTACCCACGCGTTTCAGAACTGAACCTCCGTGGTCACACTATGAATGCACAACCATAGACTCAATGAACAACACAAACTTTGTTTAGTTAGCTGTAATGTATTGTGTTTTAAACATGTTGTAATTTACCACATTTGCCTCAAATTCCCCCCAGATTCAATCTCTGAGAGTCTAAATGCTATAATCAGACCCCCCTTAGTGACGGATAGCACCGCTCTGTGATATTTTTCTAGCCAGAACACTAAATTTATTGGAATTGACCCTCTTACAAATGAGTTGTTGGAGAGAGTAGTAGAAAAGTCAACATTTTTTTAACATGTCCAAAAATAAATGAGTAAACGACAAGTGGGAAGGGGTAAATTTTACAATTGAATACTTGTGACCGTACAGGCATAAGTCGGCAAAAATTTTCCCCAGATTTCACCAGATTCCGCGTTGTCTACCCTTTTGCCCAAAATTTGGTTCGGATAGCCCGTTCCATTCTGGAGATATAGCTACTTTTGTACCCGGGAGTCAAACCTTCGAGATCCGAAATTTTTCCGCATACGCGCTCTGTTACACGTCGGGCGTTGACACGCCCCCTACAGTCGCTCGCACGGTTGTGAAACGAGGCTATCTCCCGTGGAAACGTACAAGACAGGCACAACGAAGCTAGCAGGTAGGCTTTTAGCATCGTTGGTAACCGTAGTTCCTCGTTAGGCAGTTGTTTTTTGACGGCCCGTAAATTTCTCCGCGTAATTCCCGTGTATTGCGCCCCGTTCACGCGCGTGGAGATCAACATAGCCAACTTCGAGGCGCCGCCACGGCCCTGGCGAGCGAGTTTCGTATATAGCTGTCTTCTAGGTAGATGTAGGTCCTTCTCCGTGAAAAAAGTCTGAATCGCGCGGTACCTACTTCCAACGCAAAAATCAATTTTGCCGACTTATGCCTGGTTTTCGCGTGGACGGTCACACTTGAGGAAGGGAGTAGTTGGGGACTGGAAAAATCACTATACTGACGCGCAAAACACAAGGTTTGAAGAAACGATCGGAAAGACTTTGAAAGAGAATGGACTAGAATTTTGTTATGAATAAATAAGTGTGCACAATGGAAAAACCATCCATGCCCACGCTTACAAACTTTAAAGTCTGTTTCATTTTTCCCAAAATCATTATAAATATCAGTACTTTTCCTCTAAATAATCCAAGAAAACAAGGTACATTTCAGCAAACGCCGAATTCAGAAAAGCAACTTTGGAAGTCAGGGTTCACAAATTTGGACTGTGTAAACTATAGTATCTATACTACAGGGGTGACAAGTTTTTGAACCCTGATAAAATTATGGTGAGAAATTTGTGAACCGTATGTTGGTATTGTAGTGAAAGGTTCACAAATTTGTCATCCAGTTGCTCAAATTTTGTAACATAAATAATGCATAAAGTTATATTAAGGTGATGAGTAAATCAAAAAAAATTGGAAACGGAGACTTTGCTTAGCTTTTACATTTGCCACCAGATTAATTCCACAAAAAAATTAATTAGGTGAATGCTAAGCAAGCGGGAGCGAGTGACCCAAATGGAGATATCCAACCATTGGTGATCATGCACAGGGGGCGTTATAGCTTGTTGCATAGCTGTCAGCTGAAGGTGTGCCTCTCTTGTGTGCAATCTTTTTTGGGCTGCACAAACAATAATGGTACCTCCTTCATGTGTAGTTAGGGTTAGGTGTATCAAGAGAGTTCCCCTTGCTTCTTTGACTCCCTTGACTCCCTTTACTCCTTGTTGCTCCCCTTGCTTCCTGGGGAGTATATACCAAAGAGTAAAGGGAGTAGAGGGAGTGCTAGGAGAAAGGTGGAGTCAAGGGAGTCTAGGGAAGGGGGAAGTCCAGGGAGTCAAGGAAGTTAAGGGAGCAAGGGGAGTCAGGGGAGTCCAGGGAGCAAGGGGAGGCAAGGGGAGGCAAGGGAGTCCAGGAAGGCAAGGGGGCAAGGGGAGCCAAGGGAGCAAGGGGAGTCCTGGGAGAGAAGGGAACTGGGGACAGAAAGATACTGTGTAAAGCAAGGTGTTACATTATCTTGATGGCTTGGCACTTGAAGTCGACGAGCGTGCATTGTGCCCATACGCATGAGCGGCCGGATAAAGATAAATGCCGGCGGCATTAGCTTCGCGGAGGCACGCCTTCTCGGGAGAGGAGAAGCGTGAGGATTGAGAAGGTGTGGCTCCGCGAGGCTATGCGCAGGTGTATGGTCGCCATAATTTTTGGCGAGCAGGGAGTGACCCAACTGCGGATGGCTATGCAACTTTTGGTGAGCATGCACAGAGCTTGGTGCCATTGTTACGTGTGATGTTGTTTTGGCTGGGCAGCACAGCACGCCGCACCCGTACAGTTACAAGAAAGGCGCGCTCCTCGGCGGCTTTCGGCTTCTTGTTGTTGTTGATGTTGTTGTTCAGTTAGACACGCGTATCTCAAAAACCACTTAATACAAGTAAATAAAAAATCCTTAAAAAAGAGGCTTATAGGGATGGTATAAAAAGAAAGGGAGACAAGATAGGGATGGGATACATGGAGCATGGTTATTATGAACAGATTTGAGCACGCTGACCCCCAACTCCATCACAATCCCTATATTGTTGCCTGGTGTACCACTCCATTTGTACTCTGTAGAATGTTTTTTTTTCTCGTATTTTCGAGCTAGACTATTGTGCAATGTTGAATGTTTTTTAACACTTCACCTAGGCAACAATATAGGGATTGTGTGATGGGGTTAGGGGGTGTCAGCGTGCTCAAATCTGTTTATTAACCATGCTTCATGTATCCCATCCCTATCTTGTCTCCCTTTCTTTTTATACCATCCCTATAATTATGTCTCTTTTTTAAATCTGCAGGATTTTTAATTTACTTGTCTCCACTCATTTTTTATACTACTACGTATATTAAATCTGTGAAAGGGGCAAGCCTATAAAAAATGTTGTTGTTGTTCAAATAATGTGTGGTTGTCATGGAAACGATGTCATACGCATTCTGACCAAGTTTCATCTCCACGAGTGCTACCGTCAGCAAGTTTGGGGAGTGAAGAAGTAATTTTAAAGAAAAGTACCTGAGGCTATTGTGACGTATGGACTTGTTATGGTGTGTTGTTATATTAGCGTGTGTATTTTATTAGCTGTATGCATGTTGTAATGTATACCCTATAATATGTATGGACTGTTGTGTTGCATCACAATCGCTGTATGTTCGGTATACTATGTATCGTGTGTATTCCTGATAGTTCTACACATGTCATGACATCATCCTACTCACATATAGATTGATGTGTTGTGCATTGGCCTCGGCCTTGTGTATTGATTTGAGCAGAAGCAACTCCATGCTCATGGAGATGGGGGGGGGGGGGGGGGGGACAAACAATGAAGGCCCATTCGACTGAGCGCCCCGCAAGGCTCGCGTAACACTGCTCAGACTCTGCCAAGTTGCTCTTCGTGCAAATCAACAGCAAGCTGGAAATGTGCACACTTACTTACAGAAGGTACTGGAGGCTGAGAGTTCCTCTGCAGGTCTGCCAACTCGTATGTCGCAAGCGCATTGGGACAACGCCCCTGCCTGGCGCATGCGCGCGGCTCACTGATGCTGAGTTAGCAGCAAATGGCGTTGTTCAGTGTCGACCATGGAAGAGCTCCATGATCTACCGTAGTGACTAGCGCCAAGAAAGAAACGATCGCTTGATGTCCGTGCACACCTCCGGCGAAATTGGAGACGTTCAGTGAAAAAATCAGCGCTTCAACTTGTTCCAGTAAGGAGAAAGCGGGTCTAAAGAAGAAGATGAAGAATAGAAATCGCGTATGAGCGAATTTCTCGCGGCGTATGGGAGTATGTATAGGTAGATATGGGCCCGTAGACTATTGCTAGTATGTTTTGAAGGCCGAGGAAGCGATTCTCACCGAGTTTTTAGTCGTTTTGTACGCGGATCACGTGAGATTTCACCAGTGTCACCCTATATAGAGAGTCTACCAACTCGATGACACAGGTTGTCCTGCATTATGCCCATACATTTGAGATTTTCATGTTTCACTTTCTGTACCATGATAAGAGGTAATCGAAACAACAAGTTGGTAAACAAAACAATAAACAGCCTCAGGCAAGAAATACTTGTAAACTGTGTTTGTGCCTATAACTTGCTTATGGTGAGACCTCTCACAATGAAACTTGGTACACCAATATACCACGATGAGAATTCATCAAAACAGAAATTACAAGTTTGTAAACAACAACAAACAGTCTCATGCTATAAAAACTTGAATGCAATAAAAAAGGAAAGGTGACAAGTTAATAAAAATTATATTCTTCGAATTCAAAATGTGTGGAATATAGGGATGCCATAAAAAGCAAGGAGACAAGAGGGATGACCTAGTGCATGTGATGCAGTATATAGTACGATGAATGGTGATGGTTACATCTTCAAACTGACATTTCTTGCTCGTGTAATAATAACTCCACACACAAGCCCTTTATTGTCGCCACTCTTACTCATGACATGGTGAATGATGTAGTGTGAAGACTGGCAAAGAGATTCTGTATAGAAAGCAGCATTAGTTGAAGGAACATGGAAGTAAATACAGTCACGATTCAAAACTGAGGACCGAGAGGGTATTAGCTACCAGTCTTACGTGCATAGGAAACGAGTCATAGCTGCACATCATACAATAGGGCTTGTGTGGAGTAACATTTACATGAGCAAGCAATGTCAGTTTGAAGATGTAACCACCATCATCCTGCATCACAATCATGCACTAGGTCATCCCTGTCTTCTCTCCTTGCTTTTTATGACATCCATATATTCCACATATTTTTATTTCGAAGAATTTTTATGTAGCTACTTGTTACTACATAGCTTTATGCAAACAATTATACACATGTTAATTGTGGAGGAGAAGCATTAAGATGAGGATGGATACATTGTAGGTTCTCCTCAATAGTTTCCTCAATTCCTTCAAACTATAATTATACTCAGTTTATGGCTGGGCACTCCCTCATGCCATCAATTAAAATTTATGTTCCATGTGCATCCATCTAATATGTTAATCTTGTACAAGCAGCTTTTCCTTTTGCTCCTAGTTTCCTACATTCGTAGATATTCTACTAATATATACTTTGTGGTCAATATGCCCTAAACTGAGTTCGCCACTGGGGGTGGATACATTATAGGTTCTCCTCAATAGTTTCCTCAATTTCTGCAAATTACTCAGTTTATGGCTAGGTACTAGACGTTGTTATAGTGTGCATGGTTGTAGGAATTGGCTGCTGGGCATTCCCTCATGTGCATCAATTCGTTCCATGCAGCTATATACATCCATCTAATGTGTTAATCTTGTACAAGCAGCTTTTCCTTTTCCTCCTAGTTTCCTACATTCCTAGATATTCTACTAATACTTTGTGGTCAATATGCCCTAAACTGTTTCAGAGAGTTCACCACTGGGGGTGGACAAAATGGCGATTTTCGTAAAAAGTCTAAAGTTTATGGCGTGAAAACCAAGTCAACAAGCCAATTGCTAATTAGCACAGGTTTACCGAGTCCGCTCGCTCTGTGTAAGTATCCTGAAGGCACAAGAAGCCACAACGAAGGGCGTGTATCGACTTCCGCATGCTATTTACTACTGTAGCTACCCCGTGTCAGACTCTCCGCGAGCTACTATATAGCGGGAGACCATGAGTAAACGCAGCCCAGCCCATCAATTAGCGGTATACCACGCATGCGCAATTCGCCGACGATTTGACTGCCATTTAGGAATGTGAGTGAGTGAGTGAGTGTTTCGACTTTGGATCACTGACTGGTCCACTTGTTATAGGTTCTCCTCAGTAGTTTCCTCAATTCCTGCAAATTACTCAGTTTATGGATAGGTACTAGACGTTGTAATAGTGTGCATGATTGTAGGAATTGCTCTGAAAGGCTGCTGGGCATTCCCTCATGTGAATTTTTTGTTGCATGTAGCTATATACATCCATCTAATGTTGTACAAGCAGCTTATCCTATATAGTTTCCTACATTCCTAGATCTTCTACTATTACTTTGTGGTCAATATGCCCTAAAATACATATTAGCTGTTTCAGAGAGTTTGCCACTGATTGGGTGTGTTCATTCCTAACAAATGGTGAGTGTCATTACCCTCGGAGCGCATGCGCAGCGATGGTACGGTAGTTGGGTCTGTTTGTTTGTCTGTGTGTTACTCTACATCTCACTTCACGGGTGTTTGTTCGTCTCACAAAGGATACAAACTACTTAACGGGCAACGAAGGTCAGAAAGTCGAACGGTTTTCTCTGAAACTGCTCCGTTGCAAAGCTAGAGCGCGAAAAAGTCAATGTGCAATACGCAACGGACGGCCGGATGGCTTACCACGATCCGCGTGCTCTGCGTACCTCGGAGGCACCAGAAGACGCAACGCGCCTCGCATGCTATCTAGTAGTGTATAGTTCGCCCGCGTCAGACTCTGCGCGAGCTGGCATGAGACCACGAGTAACAGCTAAACCTAAACCCAGCCCATCAATTAGTGGTACGGCGCATGGGACGCGTCCGCGCCGCGCCGAGAGCTATTGTAACCCTCGGCGCGCATGCGCAGCGAGGGTTACAGTACTTGGTCGGTGTGTCCGTTCCCGCACTAGGCGATTTTCGTAATAACACTGCGTTCAAAAGTTATGACGTGAAAACCAAGTGAACAAGCCAATATGCAAATTAGCACAGGCTTACTGCGACAGCGTCCGCTCGCTCTGTGTATCTTGCAGGCACAAGAAGTCGCAGCGAAGGGTATGTATCGACTCTCGCATGCTATCTACTACCGTAGCTAGCCCGTGCCAGACTCTGCACGAGCTACAAGCGGGATACCACATAAAAAGCCAAGCCTACAATTAGTGGTACCGCGCATGCGCAGTTCGCCGTGGGTTTGCACTCTAGTGCTTTTCACTAAAAAAATGATTGCAATCTAAGTGCTGTGTGCGGCAGTTATCATGGTATTATGCACTCCCTACTGGGGAATTATCTGTTCCAGCACTTATGCCATGAAATCATGAAGCACCAAATTATGCTTGAAACATAATGCTTGTACAAAGGCACCATCACACACAAGGAGTAGGCTGGAGTCACACTATGTAATCCACAATACATCACGGCCTGGCATTCTTCACCTGGCATTGGTGGTTTCACTTGTTCCTGGAGAGTGAGGTCCAAGCAATGGTGCAGGCCATGGGGCGATAGGACTACTATAAGTTCCGCCTCTCCTACTGGGACTGGCATCGGGAGATCCAGACCAGCTGCGGCCTGCCAAGTGAAGAGTTGTTCCACCTTTGGTAGATTTTGTGAAACCAGAAACGTTAGTAATCGTCCGGTTGTGTTTGGAGACCTTGTGAAGGACCGGGATGCCATCTGTCATTTAAACCCAGTTGACATAATGCATCCCCACTGGACCTGTCCAACGCTGTCCGTTTGTTGGCAATCCAATTCTCTGCCACAGGAGTGGGCAAGCTTATTAAGATTGAGAGTTATTCAGTTCCACTTTAAGGTGTCACTGAGAGGAATTCCCTCCGTGTGGTGACGTGGACTTCAATTACTCATTAAGCACCCGGGAGTGTCGTGACGATGGATACTGCACCTGTACCCCTGGTGGTGTCAACTGTAATGCTTCAACAACACCTTCTCACTCTGGTGCTGGAGGAAGGTATAGCTAGATGCAAGCATTAGTTTGCAGCTGTTTTGTGAAACATTATACACGTACTGTAAATGCATTTTTCGAAAAAAAATGGCTCTGGGAAAATTCCTAGTGCATCCTGCTGGGCAAAGCGCCACCCTGACACCGAGTAGCTACCCTGTTCACTTACTTATTAGAGACAGGCACAGAAAACGTGACTTTGTGCTCACCTACTCTCCCCTTGTAACAAACGATGAAGTATTGTTCACTGATCCTACAGACTTTGGGTATTATTGTGAGCTCCTAAATCTCGGCCTATTAGAGGCAGTGCATGGGTATGTTATTGTTATACGGTCCATAACAACACAACTTCAACCATTATAATCATACACACAGCTCCCTCTCCTCTTGAGACTAAGCTCTCGCTCTTCATCACTGGTAGCAGTGTGGAGGTGTGTGTGGGAACTAGTTCAATCGTCAAACTGATCCTGAGAGATTCTCAAAACCACCGTTATCTTTCAGTTGGTATGCCAACCAGTCTGTTAATACAACTCAATCCTTTAAGCTTGAACGATACTTTGTTTGTTTGTTTTTTCAATATGTAGAAGCATTTTACCATCACCATCAACCTCTCTAGTGCATTAAGTCCTGGGTGCATCAAAATCATGCACAATTTTTTATTTTTGTTTATTTTGAGAGTGTAACATTACCTTTTACTTTCAAACTTGGTACAGTGATAAAACTCATAGGTCTTAACTCCCTTAACAAATTGTGACCACGCCCACATTATTTGTTTGTTTGTTTACATGTAATTCGTATATGCGTTTAGGCGGATTGCTTACACTTCGAATTAAGAATTCATCTTGAGCTCAGAGAAACAAGTACATACTAAAGTAAATCTTTATCCAACGGGGAAATGAAAAAAGCTAATAACGTGTCGATGACGAACTAAAATATCGAAACCGCGCCCAGTTTTACCATAAAAACTGGCCCTGCATCTAAAACTGTCAAGTTGCTCACCTTGCCCGTTGGATAAACAGTCAGAGGACTTTGCGTTTGTCTTTCTTAACGTAAAAAAGTAGCTATAGACCAAGCGGAACCCTTCCGCCTAAGCGAAAAATAGTTGTGAAAAACATACTACGCGTCCCCGTGCCGCGCATGCGCAGATTCGTGAAATGACGTTCGTACATAGCGTGATTCCGTATATTTTCCGTGAAACGTTACTGCGGGGGCGTGGTTACGGTTTGCTGCTCGCGGACAGGCCTTAACGCACCAGAGCTGCATTGGTGGCTGCTAGTATAAATTGCAACAACTGGTTGTCAAAGAAATGGTGATGACAAGGTTTTATCTCTCATAGGAGGTGTAGATCAGGGCAGAGTGGGTTCAACTCCCAACCATTTTATTCTAGGTCCTAGAGCACATGAGCATGGAACTGACAGGATGGAATATTTAAAGTTTGCCAACATCATTGGCAAGTTATGGGCTGTTTCTTGTTTGAAAAACAATTTAGGTGAATCAAGTTTCATTGTGGAGAACAGAGCATAAATTCTGCCTGATGCTGTTATACGAACATGGGTTGAAGGTTCTATTAGTTACAGCACCGTGTGGATAATAATACGCCAGAAGAACTGTGATCTGGTTGTAATCCCAATTGTCATCCTACTTGCAGTAAGCTGTACCGTATGCTGTTAACTCCAGCCTTTGGTCTCTAGAATTAACATATTATTTCTTGACCTACAACATGGACACGACAGTTAGAGCTAGCTACACCTACGACTTTGGAGTAACAAAACAATGGCCGAAAAGTATTTAAGTAGCTAGCTATTTCTCAGTCAATTTTTCCATTGAGTTCCTGCAGAGTTTTCATGATGTGCTCCAGACTCTGCTGCATCTCCCTGTGGCTCCTCTCTAGAGCGGGAATCCTCTCTTGAATATTGCTCACCACCGACACCATCTTTGTCACTTTCTCCTGTATATATAAAGACACCACCTCTCTATATAACACGGAAGACATTATCAAAGACTTTCACCCACCCTGCTCTTTTCGTCAGTGTCTTTGTCCAGTTCCTCCAACTTGGCTTTCTGTGACTCATAATCAATTCCCCGAAGCCAGTCCCATTCTCTGCGCAGCCAGCTAACATTCTCTAGACACTTCTCACTGGTGAGATGACCACGGATCAGCCTGAAATTCTCCAGACCCAAAATGTACTGGACCTGAAAGAGAGTATGCAGTTCCCATGTTAGTATTATATCTCCGTGTAGATGTTGAAGATGAGTCTTGCCTGAACATGAATGTTTGTGAATTCCGCATTTTTCTTGTCTTCATCTGCGGTTCCGACAGCTAAACCGGTCTAATCGTAGGCAAGCAAAGTCTATGGTACATATATCACACGAAGCAGACTGGCTTACCAACATGTTGTTGAATAGAATGGGCATTAAGACAACAAAGGAGATGAAGAGGATGTAGGCCATGGGGGAGTAGAGGAGGTCCCCTTCGTTGAACAGAGCCTCGAAATCCAGCTCCCCTGCCGTCTGCATGATTGTCTTGGCAAGAGAGTGTGCAGGAGTGGAAAAGCCTACCAGAATTCCTGCATCACCCTATGGGGAAGATAGGCAGTTGAACTGACACCAAAGACTAAAGCAACAGAGTTAAGGAGGTTTATGTCAGTATTCTGCACATACCAGTACTGCAGCAGAATCTCGCACAAACAGCATGTAGAAAGGAAAGGCAAAGGCCAAGATGAGCAGTATCGGGAGATAGATCAGGAATAGAAAGGTGGCAATGATTTTCAGAAGCATGCTGATGTACACCCCCAAAAACGGGAGACCCTTTAGCAGGAGAACTGCATTGAAGTAGGTCAAGAACACGGCCAGGGCTCCGATCTGCCATTGCCATGGTGGAGTGCACCAACAGTCGTGGCCAAATCCAGACACAAAGATGACAGTAAGAAGAAAAACTCCGACCCTAACAACTAGTTCAAACCAATAGTAGAACGTGTTCCAGTATTCTCTCATGATGTATCTGAAGAAGACTTCGAAACACAGGAATCCAACGGATAGCAGGATCAGTATGACAGCCAGAGTTGGAAATGCAGCTCTGTTAGAACCACTCGGACCTGCACAAACACGTTTCACATGCAGCAAAATTTCAGCTTAGATAGACTGTAGAAGTTTCACTTTACCATTGCAGTCTCCATCTGTGGGGATGGAGCAGAATAATCTCTATAGATTAATTCAACAAACGTAGCTATGTACCATTTAAATCAAGCTGAGTGTAAGAAGCTTTTGAGCTGTTGCTTGGACCTGTAAAATACGTGAACACATGGAAATGTCACTGTAAGCAATGTATTAAACTAGAGTTTGCTCACAGAATTCATCCCCTGGGCTAGGTCGAGGAACACGGAGGGCAAAACTGGTCAGGATGACAAGGAACAGGGTATAAATGAGTATGTATGAACAAAAGAAACGAAATGGCCATTTCCACCACTTCCGGGCAATGTAGAGCGCCATCAGTGGATGTTGGAGCAGCTCTAGTCGCTCCTTCTTTACCTGTACAACAATTATGTGGATGGCATAAAGTCTACCCTGATTGACGTGTTAATGTGCAAATGACACAATAATATTAGCTCAGTTAATAGCAAGCGACAATGTTATACACTGTGTTGTGCACGTGCTAAGTGCTTGTGCATGTGCCGATTTGCCCAATCATAAAACTCACAAACAATGTTACAAGTGTAAAAAGCATTTCTTCAAAATGAAAGGGGGATATAGGGATGGCTTGAAGCACCAAAAAGGAAGAAACAAGGGGTCATTACACAGCAAAGTTGCACAAAGCTACATGACACCATCCCTATATCTTTGTTTGATATTGTTTGATATTAAACTTTGCTTATAACAATCAAACAAAGATATAGGGATGGTGTCATGTAACTTTGTGCAACTTTGCTGTGTAATGACCCCTTGTTTCTTCCTTTTTGGTGCTTCAAGCCATCCCTATATCCCCCTTTCATTTTAAAGAAATGATTTTTACACTTGTTTCCACTATTTTTAACAGCTTATGGCAACACTGCATTTATTGTTACAGTCACTCTGATGTTCATTTGTAGATAGGCTACCATAGTAACTGTTGAAAGTAGTAGCTAATGGGGCTGCTAGATACCGCATTCACCTCATGTATTGTCTTCAACAAGGATGTAATTAGATTATTGCACATGGTTGTGGTTTCATTGGCAGGCTTTGGTAATCAGGCTACAACCTGGGGGGACAAACAATGAAGGCCCATTTGACTGAGTGCCCCCGCAAGGCTCGCGTAACACCGCGCTGACTCTGGCAAGTTGCTCTTCGTGCAAATCAACAGCAAGATAGCCAGTTGGAAATGTGCACACTTACTTACAGAAGGTACTGGAGGCTGACAGTTCCTCTGCAGGTCTGGCAACCTCGCAAGCACATTGGACAACGCCCCTACCTGGCGCATGCGCGCGGATCACTGATGCTGAGTAAGCAGCAAATGGCGTTGTTCAGGTCGACCATGGAAGAGCTCCATGATCTACCTTAGTGACTAGCGGCAAGAAAGAAACGATCGCTTGATGTCCGTGCACACCTCCGGCGAAATTGGAGACCTTCAGTGAAAAAATCTGTGCTTGAACTGGTACTGGTAAGGAGATAGCGGGTTTAAAGAAGAAGAAGAAGAAGATGAAGAATATGATGACACGAAAATCGTGAAATCGCGTATGAGCGAATTCTCGCGTGGACGACTGAAGGTATATACGTATGAGCTCTTGGGGGACATGTATAGGTAGATATGGGCCCGTAGACTATTGCTAGTATGTTTTTAAAGGCCTAGAGAGTGATTCTCACCGAGTTTTTAGTCGTTTTGTACGCGGATCACATGAGATTTCACCCGTGTCATCCCTATATAGAGAGTCTACCGACTCTCTCTAATAAACATCTTGTGCATGTGCCAAGATCTTACCAGGTATGCCAGGGGATGTGAGGAAGAAGAGTATTGCGTAGGTCTCCATGGTGATTTAGCATCCTTCTCGGTGTAGTCGTCAATGAGGGAAAAATCATACTCACAGCACTTCTGCTGGCCGTCTTCAAGACGAGCAGGACCCTGAGGAGGATCCACCTCCTTTTCATGAACACATCTTTTCATAGCCAGCTTTGCAACGTCTGGAACATCAAAACAAATGGAACAATGAAAAGTGTGCCACTATCATTATGTGGCACACTTCCTGACTGATCAAGTAATCACATCAGTTCTTGCAGCAGCTCCATTACTTCCAGGGTTTAGTCCCTGTGATTGTACTCTGGGCAGGAGGGAGTGGGACCACCCTCCGCTCACCCAAGCATGCTGAGGGGAGGAGCTATGTGCAGGCACAGCAGTCAGGATGCCACTCCCACTGTCCTGGAACTGCCGCCAAAGTCAAAATACGCACAAAGCTCCTTGGATGCAGATAGGCCAACTAGCAAGTGGCTATGTAGCAAGTTGTTGCCCGGCCTTTCCCTAGCGACTACATGGGATTATGTTAGTACAGATGTGACGTAGTACCCGAGGGCCACACCATGTGGCCCTCAGGCCCAGGATACAACTAGTATATAAAGCAGGGCTGTTTTTAGCTATATATAGTCACCTGGCATGGCTTGAATTAGCAGTCTCATTGGAGTGTGTGTCTTGGTTTCACTGTCACACACTTTCATTGTAGCTTCCCACTTATCACCGTTCTCTTCTGATTGCAGATGGAGTATAATGGCTTTGGCAGCATCCCTGATAAAAGAACAGATATTATACAACACACGAAATGAGCACTTTTCATGTTCAACACATTCCGTTTGTGGTTATATAATGCAATGAAACAGTAAAAGAGGCAGACTAAGGTCAAAAGTACGGGAAACTAGCACTAGAGTGTCGGCTCTAGTAATGCTAATCTCTCCAATTTTGTGCCAGTTTTTCAGGACGCAAGAATCCTCTCACATTCTTTTAAATGGGGTATGTTAGCACAGTTGTGATGTAATGCCTGAGGGCTGCAGGCCAGAGGGTTTTAGCTATCCAATGTGGCAATGAGAGAAGCCCAGGAAACAACATTACTTAATGTGTAAAAGTGAAACAGCCTTGTGCCAAGAGGGAAGCCCAGGCAGCTCTGCTGCTCTAATAAGGAAGGGTGCCAAATAACAGTCAAATCCTCTCACATTCTTTTACATGGGGTATGTTAACACAGTTGTGATGTAATGCCTGAGGGCCACAGGCCCGAGGGTTTTAGCTATCCAATGTGGCAACGAGGGAAACGCAGGGAAAAACATTACTTAATGTGTAAAGGTGAAACAGCCTTGTGCCAAGAGGGAAGCCCAGGCAGCTCTGCTGCTCTAATAAGGAAGGGTGCCAAGTAACAGTCAAATCCTCTCACATTCTTTTACATGGGGTATATGTTAACACAGTTGTGATGTAATGCCTGAGGGCCACAGGCCCGAGGGTTTTAGCTATCCAATGTGGCAACGAGGGAATCTAATACTTACTCATGTCCACCTCTGATGGCTTCCATAAGGTAATTGTAGCCACACTCTGACCTCACAGTCAAATTTGCGTTCTTCTCAATCAGGTGAATGATGCACTTGGAATGGCCGTTCTCTGATGCCACCAGTATGGGAGGCAAGGAATCCTGCAGGAATGTCAGGAGAGAGTCTCAGCCTCTCTAGTTTAACAATAATGGCAGAAAACAGGTGTGGTGGAAGAAAGACTGTAAGCTGGTCAAACGTTCTTGCTATTAAGTTTAATACAAGTCTCGGGATGGTGTGGTAGGTAGGTTCAACCTGAGTCAGAAAAACCTGAAATGCCGGGAAACACACGTCTATCCCTGGTTAGCTACCCAGCAAGTTATGGGTTCAAGTGCTAGACACTTTTTGCCACTCAGTGCACGAGTTTATAACTTTTAATCTTGCGATGTTGTAGAAAGGCTTAGTCTGGTCTGGACTAAGCCTTTTTTCAGACTGAATGTTTTTCAACCCTTTCTCCAACTTTGCAAGATTCCAAGTACACATTCTTCAACAACCTAACAAATTTACTTTAGACATTGGCACTTGGCGGCATAACACCCAGGAGTCTTTCACCCATTCATTGGAATCTTTGCGTGATTCACAGAAGCGTTTTCAACCACCTTTTGAGTGAAGCCTCCTAAGATGGGACACTGGGGACATTAATTTTTCAGAGGCATATATACACCTAATGGGGATCACAGAAGGTACTGTACGAAAAGCGTGGTGGAGATGAAAGCACTAGGCACAGCCAAGTCCTTTAGAGACCAGTCTTGAGCACCCATAATAAATGTACAGGATCATTGTACCGGGCAACTGAGAGGCATCGATCAAGACCAAAGTGGGTTTGAGGCTACTCAGCACTAGACATGACTGCCATGACACGTACAGGCTCTGGATACCATTCATCTGGGATGGTGTTGGTGGGAAAGCTATCGTATGATACTTTGAGTTTTACAACAGAAGCATATTATACCGTTTCACTGTCTGGAGAAACTTCATTAATGCTGAGCAGGTATGCCACAATTTCATGCTTTCCTGCCTTTGCAGCATAATAGAGTGGTGTCTTGTCTTCTTCTCTTTTCATGCTGTGGAGGATATAGTTAATCCCATAAGCTTCCCATGACAGAAATAATAATAACCCACCCTTTGTTTGGAGGGACCAATTCAGTCACGAAGTACTTGACAACATCCACAGTTCCATGCTCACAGGCAAAGAGCATCAACTTGAGATTTTCCCTTTTCAGCTCATTCAGGTCTTTCTCTTCCACTGAGTCACCCTGTCTCTCGATGGAGTATCCTTTGTCTGCTACCTTCTTTCTCTCGGCCCTTTGCTCCTGCAAGGCCTGCAAGATGCTTTTATTTATACAACGCGGAGGGATAAGGACCTGTGAATGTGAGTGAAGTGAACCTACCGCACATTCCCATTCATAATGGCCACTTGAAGAGGTGTCAATCCTTTATCATTTTGTTCTAGAAGAATTTGATACACTTTCGGCTCTTGAATCTTAGGAATAACAGACTACAGGGGTAAGAAAAACTGAATAATAGAGCTCTGGAGAGCACATACCCCGCACGGTATTGAGTATTGTTTAGGCACATTCGCAGATAATGCAGTAGGTGGCACAGTGACGCCAGTTTTTAATAATAGTTAATACTTAGCAACCTTACAAACTCATTCAGGCACCTATACCAAGATCTGGTGATATTAGTCAGAGGTGGATCCAGCATAATTATTATGATAACTGGGGTTTGTAAATATAAAATACTTGCACATGCGCAGGTAGGGCCTCAGAGAGGGGGCACGGTTAGCGTATAATACGCATTATACGACGTACGTCCTTGCTTTACGAAACAGGGGGTTGCAACCCTGTTAGTGCCCCTTGCGTGCATGCGTGCTGGATAATTACTTGCAAGGTAGCTAGCCCTATTTTACTGTTGTATACTTGCTCTGAGCACCACCGTATTCATTCATTTAGACATTGTGTGCAGTGAGGAAGGGGAGTATGAACAAGGGTTGAGTTCATCCATCAGTGTGGGATATGGAGGCATAAGTTGGTAGCTACACACCTTAAAGATAATGGTATTTCCACTCTCTGCTGCCAAATGTGCAATGTTGTTTCCGTCATTGTCCAGTTTCCTGAGCAGAAGTTTCTCTCTCTCCCTCTCTTTGTGTATTGCCTTAAAAATTAATACAACAATTACACGGGCAGTTGAACTTATTACAATAACACCACTCTTGTGCCAGAGGGCTAGGCCTGCTTACCTCAAAGTATGTGGCGTAGCTATTCTGCAGTGCCCAGGCCCACATCACCATGGAGCCCAGCGAGTCAGAGTCAGTGGCAGCTCCGGTAGAACCGCTTGCTCTCTCCATTTTTCCCATTAGTATTTCAACTGCCTGTGTAATCATTGTTTTGATAATGATTGAACCAACCAGTGCATAATCATAATGTGGCTTACCTTAGTGTGTTCATTTTTCGTAGCCAACTTGAGTGGTGTCATTAAAAATTCATCAACAGCATCCAAATCTGAACCTCTGCAAAGAAAGATAGCAAAGCGTCATTTACACATTTCACCCAATCATCACTTGGAAATGTCTCCGTAAATTTAACCTCAAGGTGTGAACCATAACCATGCATTGTAATAATATTATATATAGATGTGTCTTTCACTGTAAGTGGATTGACTTGTGGTGTTATGGGACTAGGGATCATTTACAGTGAGATTTACAATTGCTACCGAAGGGAGGAGCTAGACGTTTGCCAAAAATCAAAAATGCAATGTGTACTATTCAACACTGCATTGTTTACCTTGCATGGAAAGTGGACACATAAAGCCAGAAAGACAATGTTATGTAACCTAGGCATATTCTATATACCTATTTTGGAAGCACACAGTGAATGTTATTAGAAAGCTGTTATTGATGGGTGTGTCTCATTTACATTAATGCCACAACTCACTTGTCCAATAGGATCTTTAAACTTTCTATGTCCCCCTTTTCTGCAGCAATATGAAGAGCAGTTTTTCCAAATGGATCCACTTCCTCCAGGATACGTGGCTGGAGACCGAGCAGAGCATCCACCACCTCCCCACTCCCACACAGCAGGAAGGCATGGAGGGGGTTCTTCCCGTAGATCTTCCTCGCCGTGTGTGTTGTTCCACGCTTCACGGGGAAAATTTGCTTGATAAACTGTGGAACGCTAACCCCGGTCACCAACTCCTTAAACAGCCATTTCAGGAACTCGTTGGATGGGTAATGGACGTATTCCACGAATAATGGCCTCATTCCTGGGTAGCCACCTTTAATTGGGTCGATCCCATTGGGAATCAGCATTTTTTTGACGATGTCTAAGCGGCCGAGGAAGATGCAAGTGTCGAGAACTGTCGATGTTCTGATGTAACCGGCCGTCAAAACACGAGTCAGGACCACATCTTTGTGGTCAACAAAAAACCTGACAATTTCCTTGTCGATATGTTGGGGGTTATCCCGAATTCGAGCGTAGCACAACATTTGCAGCAGAGGAGTACCAATAAACTGGTTTTTCACGTCGAGCTCTGCAAAACCAGAAAAGCGTGTCAGTTAAGGGGTTCATCAAATATTGTAAGGGATAGGGGTGGATTCAGAATATTTTGAAGGGAGGTTTTTTACAAAATGTGCATGCAAAAGCACATTTTTTCTTAGTGTGTGCACCACGAAGTAGATCTGGGTGGAGGAAATAGCAATCTGTTAGGAAAACTGGATAATTGGGTGCTGGTACTCAGACGATTCACAGATTGAATGCACAAGAAAAAAATAGTACAATCCTATGCCGCAATGCGCATGAGAGTGCCGCGGATAGCAAGAGTGGCAGGTCTTGCATACGTATAACCACTGTGGCACAGGAGAAAAGTTGGAGAGGAATTAATGTTTATTCAAACCCCTTCATCTGCCCCTAAGGAACAGTATAGAGTGGTTTATGTGGGTAGCATATACCTACGGACCGTACAGGTTTTTTTGCTTGATAATCCGTGAGCACCTTGGACAGGGGATGCATCTTGCCCATACATTTTAAAGGGCACACAGCAAATGCAGGTTGGTAGGTATGGTAGGCTTTGTTAATGACCACACCCTATTCATACAATGTAAGGCAAACATACGGGCATGGTTCTGAATGAGGAAATGAATCATTTCCTGTCGTTTATGGTATCCAGCGAAGGCCAGCAGAGTCATTGGCAGAAGCTTCTTTGGATCTCTCTTTGGACCCGGCACATTGATCACCACGTTCAGACATCTTTCCCTTGGCACACTACCCTCGTCCTGCATAGCTTGGACTGCAGCCTTGAGCTTTGGCATGTCTCCATTTTCAATGGCCTATCATAATGGAGAGGTGAACATTTATGCAGCTGTGGTTACAAAAATGTGAGGTACAGCATCTAGTCATGTGGGCGCAGTTGTCACCGAGGTTCATGGGCAAAATAATCCCGCCATTATTTATACGTATCATTCTGCGCTCCCTCCACCAAAATTAATTTTGTGGTATATATCTAGCTAGCTATTAAATATTCTTGTATGATGACTGAGAGTAAGATCAAAGGAATTCCAGCTAGTCCAAACAACGTAGTGAGCGCTTCCTGCTCAGTCTACGGGGTCGTTAGAACATAAAGAGGCCATACAATTTCCCCATACTTTAGCTGTATGTCAACTTATTTGCATAAACCACAGTGGGTCTACGGGAGTTAGACGATAGTAGGAAATTGGCAGCGTGGAATGCAATTAGGGGCTTTACACTCTTTGTATGCTGCTGTTTCTTTACCAGAAGGGAGTGTTTTCAAGCTAGAAACTGCTCTAGTATAATATACGCGGTCTGAAAACTAGCGAAAGCTGCTTTCCGACGCGTAGGCTCCCGTAGACTGGAACAGTATGTGACTTTCAGCTTTCTTGCTACTGCAACAGGCTGCATTCGAGAATGCTGGGTATAGCGGGAGAGCCCCTAGCGGCAGCTACAAAACTCGTGTGGAGTCTAGCAGCGAAAAGTACGTATATACCTGTAACGTTGATCTCTCGAGGAATGGCCATGGCTTCTGCACAACCGCCCAGCTTGACTAAACTAAAGCGCTTATTGCAGCTGTCTCTCTTCCGATCGATTGCTAGCTAGCTCTCTCCCCGGCCCCGTCCCCACGGCCGCACGTACACTCGATGGTGTGCGTTAAAGAGAGGGCGTTTTTGAAAGCTTTTGCGCAATCTCATTGGTCAGAGCCTTACCGCCGGATGTCATCATACAAACACGTTATACGATGGCATTCGCTTGTGTTCTACTGATTGCACACTCGTGGCTACGCCCTCGTACCCTATCAAAACTGGCCACTCGTGTACAACCAGTAGACCACGCGCCGCCATCGTATAACCTATACTTAGTTGACTAGCTAAAGCTAGAACTTTTTACAATACTCTAGTCAAATAAAATAATCATATAACACCAGATTTTTTTTATACCTTATCTCTTTTGTCACCTGACTGCCCTTGTTTCCTTATTGTCACTCATCTACATACTTCCTGGTGATGCTGGAATTTCCTTCATTCCTTTCTCTCTCATGCATAAAAATGGACCTGCAACCTGTCACTATGTACATCACCACTGACTGATGAGGACTGCAGAATGCAGTTGAAACGTCTGGTGTTATGTGATTATTGTGAAAAGCTCTAGCTTTAGCTAGCTAGCTAGCTACTCTATCGCTATATGTATCGCACACGCCATGATCCGCGCCACAAGGCATTTTCAGCGGTGCGCGGCTACTGCTTCCGCCCACGACTCTGGAACAGCGCATACTGTCACTCCGCGGTGCTTTCACTGCCATAGACCCATCATGAGTGCTATGCCCTGTAGATCCGTCGCTACACAGCAGTATCTACGCGAACCGGCTTCAATCTGCCACGAATCGAAGCCGTGATCGCCGGCAACCAGACCCGACCAGACCTGCCAACCATAGGAGGGTAAAATATCACTGGTTTTGCAAGAAGAGTGCGCTCGGCAGTAGCTATACAGTGGCATACCGAAAGTCCTAGCCCTAGCAGTAGCTGTGTGAGTATTCTAATTTTCTAGTCTTGCTATGCTGCAACCACGTTTTACTGATTATATATAGCTATGGCCATTTACCTCACGAGCGTCCATAAATGTCTTTTTGAACTCATCGCTTATATCGGGGTGTTTATCCAGGTAAACGGCATCATCCTCCTCATTCAAATCGTCCCTTTCCGCGTCAGATATGATGGGATCCATTGGCAGTAGCTAGGAACTACGTATCTACTGGGACTGCTGTTTATGAACCGGGAATTTTCCAGCTTTTATAATACGTCCGTCGGCGGCGCAGCGTGCAATGCAATGCCATAAAACCGGCCGTTTTTTCCGACCAACCCGAGATCCGCCGTCTACAGCTTCGCATACAGCAGAAGAGAAAAGGAAGATGCCTCCCAAGCCGGAAAGCGCGAAAGTCGCGCCGAAGGATAGCCAAGACCACTGCGAATCATGCGACCCTGAGTCTGGTTCCTGCAAGAACGGAGGATCGTGCTACTGTCGCAGAAACAACATCAAGTGCAGCAGCGAATATTGCTCGTGCAAGGCACAGTGCTCCAACAAGAAATGACTGATGGTCTGGAACCCAGAACAATGATACTTTGAATAAGTTATAACTGATCATGTATATACTGTCCCGTCATAGTTTACTCTCGGTGTATATATAGTCTTTCCGTCATTTAAAAATATGCGCAGGGCTATTTGCTTCGGCTAACGTAATAAGTGCTCTCATGGTACTATATGCACAGTATCCTTCCCGGCCTAAACGGTCTGGAGACAGCGTTACAATCACCATTTTGTTAGGAATGAACACACACAATTTAAGTCAGGTCACCACAGTGAGTGAGCCTGATGGAGCGGCTAGGAGTTTCTCCATGCTTGGTATGTTTGTACCTGAGCGAGGGTGTAGTGAGTAGTGACAGATATGGAACTTTTGTACAGTCATCAAGTCCTCCCGGGGAAGACTTTCAAGCCAAGCATGAAATGGTTCATCAAATCATAGAGTAGTTTGGGAATTGCTGCATTAAACACCAAGAATGGGTATTATTCTG
Organism: Geodia barretti; assembly: GCA_030341885.1. Taxonomy (NCBI): domain Eukaryota; kingdom Metazoa; phylum Porifera; class Demospongiae; order Tetractinellida; family Geodiidae; genus Geodia; species Geodia barretti. Next base: position 187,730 of record CASHTH010001072.1, on the reverse strand, counting down.
CATCTGAATATGCACAATAGGGGAAAGACTGTTGAGTTGGTGTTAATGTTCTTGGAATGAAGGAACCCAGTGTCTGAAACAACCTGATTTTCAGAATACAAATATTCCGCTAGGCAAGCAGCAGCATGCACACAACAGCAAAGAAGACCTTCAGAAACATCAGGCCGAGGCATAATTAATTTCAGACTGAATTTCTCCAGTTTCCTTCTAGTTTCCTCCATATATACATTCCAAAGCAAAGAGAGTTTCCTTATTACAAAAAGTCCCTTTCCAGGATTATAGAGTAGAGTATATACTATATGTGATACTGCAGAGTGATACGGCTGGGAATCCAACTAAGTTATACTATATATCTCTTCCTTCATACCACTATAATTATACTGCAGGAGTAATTTTAAGGTGACCGTCCCCATGGGTAGCTTTGTACAAATTTATACACTATTTTTATTGTGGAGGAGAAGTGTTACGATGTCGGTGGACACATTGTAGGTTTTCTTCAATTAGATTCCTCAATTCCTGCAAAATACTTAGTTTATATTATGGATAGGTATTAGAATTTATAGTGTGCATGGTTGTAGGAATTGCTATGAAAGGCTGCTAGCTATGTAGGCACTCCCTCTTGAGCATAAATTCTCACTTCCTTCTATATGGTTTCCTCCAATGCAAAGAGAGTTTCCTTATTACAAAAAGTCCCTTTCCTGGATTATAGAGTAGAGTACTATATAGCGCGATACTGCAGAGTGATACGGCTGGGCATCCAATTAAGTTATACTATATATCTCTTCCTTCATACCACTACTGCAGTAGTAATTTTAAGGTGAACGTCCCCATAGGTAGCTTTGTACAAATTTATACACAATTTTTGTTGTGGGGGAGAAGTGTTACGATGTGGGTGGACACATTATAGCTCTTCAATAGTTTCCTCAATTCCTGCAAAATACTTAGTTTATGGCTAGGTATTAGAATTGTACATGGTTGTAGGAATTGCTATGAAAGGCTGCTGGGCACTCCCTCGTGTGCATTATGTTCCACGTATATACATCCATCTAATGTTGTACAAGCAGCTTTTCCTTTTCCTCCTAGTTTCCTACATTCCTAGATCTTCTACTATTACTTTGTGGTCAATATGCCCTAAAATACATATTAGCTGTTTCAGAGAGTATGCCACTGATTGGGTGTGTTCATTCCTAACAAATGGTGATTGTCTCTAAAAATGCAAGGAATATTGCATGTTATAAGTGACAGAGAATGCTTATTAACATGGTATTATTCATTCCCTTACACAAGTACTGGGAACATTAATGAAGCTCTGTGTTACACAGCGAAGAATTAGCTATCTGTTCCAGCTCTTATGCCATGATATCATAAAGCAGCAAAAAGTTTTTTTTTAATAGTTGAAACATAATACTTGTACAAATACACCATCATACACAATGAGTAAACTAGAGTCACATTATAATCACTACGTAATCCACAATACATTTCAGAATATACTATTCATAATGAGACGAAGGTGACTCCCACTAGTACAATATTATTATGCCACCAGTAGTAATACCATGATGGCTCCAGAGTCTGTTTGTGGTCACAGGAACACTCTGTGGGTCTGAGTGTCACGCTTCAGCATGCACGATATGGGACACAATTCCTGACTCTCTGGTGGTATACAGTAGTTGTGGGTGGCTTGATAGTTCTCTGGCATTGGTGACGCATTCGAGAGTGTCCGCATTCGAAACTGGCGACATTTGTCGCAGAGACGTGGGCCAGGTCAGCACAAGCTACCGTAGCACGAAGAGTCACACTCTTGAATCGAGGCCGGAGAGAACCAGCTTGAATTCCGTAGAGGATGAGAGTTAGATCGCCCACCACAAGTGCCATTCTCTCCTTGGTACTCCACTGGAGAGAGTCCATGTCCCGGTGGGGTACTCTCCCCAGAAGTGGACAGAGAGGAAGGACCAATTGTGGTAAGTGTCGTTCTGGTCGTCTCTGGCTCTGAGAGGGAGTATTGTGGCGAGTAGTCTGTCGGGGGGAAGTCAGGTTCATCATGATTTGTCCGCTTTGGCATCGGCTGCATTGTCTCCCTCGAACCACAGTGAAACTCGAACCACAACATGTTCCAATAGGCCGACATTATCGTAACATCCATCTATCTCTTAGGACAAAACATATCTATTCTTCAGTGGAACCGTTGAAACAAGGCTGATGAATAGAGAGAGAAGGAAAATTTAGCAAATGCAAATAGTCTCAGGCTTACTATGTGGAATTTATAGGTCTTAGCGAGAATGATGTCTGGGGAGGAACAGTGGTCCAGTGCCTAGCTCTAGTTACCACAGCACTCAGCATCAACTGCACCAAACCCAAAGTAGTGGCTAAAAGTGAGGCCCGCTCCATTCTTGTCCCTGGTGATTCAGCTTGCCATGGTCAGATGTATACACTATCAAATACTGCACATCTCTCCAGGTGAGGTTTTCACTGTAATCGATAATATATGGCATTTTGAAAACGATTAGCAGTGACTGTACTTACTTGCTCCAGGCTAATGCAATAGTTGCTGAGACAGTTGGAGTGGCGGCACTGGTCTGTCGAAATTTGCCTAACATTGATTATCGATATCAGTAGTGGCCTGTAGACATGCAGTGCAGAGATTAAAGGGTCGTGATCATCAATAATCATGGACAAAGATGAATTAACACACCACATTGAGTTTGTCTCCTCTGTGTGATGGATGAAAGAGACGGCCATCTTCCCAGAGCAAGCTCTTCGTATTCTGTACTATACCTTTGTGGTGGCAGACCCTATACCAATGGTGTTGTAGATACTGTTCACGTAGCCATTGGCAGCACAGGATCGTGATGACGGCCTCATTCCAGCGCAAAGACATATATTGATCCCTTTCCATCTCTTCCCTAGAGATACACACATGTCCACATTTTAGAGGGGCAACACTAGCTGTTACGTAATGGCATCTCAATACCTCGTGTATTGCTTTCTCTAAGGTTTTGGTAGTACAGTTCCCTAACTCTGTGTGTTGTTTCCTAGATCTGGTGTCCCCAACTATTGCTGTAGATATCAATCACTTTGTGCTTTATGGCCCAATGCTCGGGCCTCTTGTATATCAGTAGACTGTCTCCTAGGTTAATCCCTACAAATTTTAAAAATCATAACTTTCACACAAACGATCTATGCACAGATTTTTCACCCAGTTATTGTGGAATGTAGGCAATGCCCACTCCACATTTGTTGTTATCTTTACATGGCTATGACACCAGCACGCTGTGCCATGCTGCGACAGAGCAAATGCATCTTCTTCCCCGGTCATGATATTGATGGCCAATGACTCATCCTGTTTTTAGCAGAGTCTTTGCTAGAAAAACGTTGTGAAATATAAGAGAAAGCTTACATAGTTGATGCTAAGCACGTATGGTTGTGGTACACACCTAAAATTAAGCGAGGAACAAAAGTTAGGTTAATTGTGCGGAGTCACCCACCAGTATCAACCACTGCCACCGTCACGCCCGCTCCAGTGTAGCCCTGGATCCAGGCAGGCACAACATGAGATCCCGAGAAGAGTTTGCCGAACTCTTGAGAATGCGAGACTCTGTATTAAGCTAATGCAGAGAAAGATTTCAACTTCATACTTGGCAAAGAGAAAGCTTACCAAGTACCACGTTTAACCAGTCAGGATCATGTTGGATCAGTGTAACTTTCTCTACAATCCTGTGTCAACTCTGTTGCTCGACAGTAATCACCTTTTTGCAATGGTAATTATAGCTCTGAATGTGCAATCAGCTTCTATACTCACAATGTCTCTTCAGAGTTTCTGAGTCAGCGATCATAGGGCTCGTCCATACTTAGACCTTCTCGTTGGTACACACCTTAGGTAATACAAACTCATAGGTGTGATCCAAGATTCCAACCTGCAAAATTGAGTATATAATAGGAATAGCAAAGAGGCACTATTTATTGAAACCCTCACTTTCCTTGTTCGTGAATTCATAACGCTGTGCGAGCGCGTGCAGGACCTCCTCTGTAGCCCGCGTCTACTCACCGCCCACGATTGGTGTACGTTCACAGTCACTACAGAGGCTGATGATGGCTAAAAAACACCACCCGACGCAGTGTCATTTGCATATCCCTCGGCAAAAAGCAAAGCGCAGAATGACTGTCAAGCGCTGTGTCTGATATAATCTCGGCAGGGGACGTGTGCAAATCGAAGGCGTGCTGAACGTGAGCTCATTGTGGCACGCGAGCGTTTCCGTTGCCCTTTGCCAATGGCTTTGTCCGTACTTTGCTGCAGTAAGCTGCTTTCAACAGAGTCCTTCCGCGTGCTCTTTTCTTGCGCGAGCTACAAACATGGTGCGGTAAGTTTGTCAACGTTTGAAGGCTTGACTATTATCCTGTACAAGCACATGAGTACAATGAGAGACTAGTTTTTTACACCTCTGTTTATACGACAGTAAGCTTCCCTTGCCTGGGACCACTGATACGGCGAGCTGTGCGCAACTCGAAGCAGGAAGTGCAGTAAAGCTAATGAATGATGCTGTCATTGAGGCCAGAATGCAGAGTCAACAGCCTCCAAAGTTAGTGTGTATATGTCGAGTGTATAGGGTAGAAACATGCATGGCTATCCACATAGTATGCTATAAATATGCTTTTTATGCCCTCAATGTAATTATAGCATGTCGGCACATTCTTTGATGAACTTATATAGCTATTAATGACCCACATAAAATAGGTCAGTCTTTACTATTATACATAGCACTACTGCTATGCAGGGCAGCAATAGAAGTAGCTCTTTCCCTCTGAGGAAAGAGTATATAAGTGTAGAAAGCAAAAAGCGGTGCCCCATTGGTGATGTGGTTGTTTAGAAAACCCACAGCTGTGGATCACAGAAAAGTGTGTGTAGCTAGGTATGCTAGGTTATGCATTACCCCAAGCATAGCTAGCACACACAAATACAGGGCTTTGCCCTTCTCTACACCATTTAACCCCCCTCACTTGGATGAAGCCGAAGTGCACACGTATTATGTACCATGCATATATGTACTTTATACCCAAGTGCTGCTATATGCGCCTGACTACTGTAGGACGGTAGACATGTAAGTGATGCTTAGACTTATATATTATAGTCTCGGACGATTATTATACAGTGAAGGATTTGCTTCACTAATGATACGATTTCTTCTCTCATCTTTCTTGCGCGAGCTGCAAAAATTGACTGTAGCCAGAAACAGACTATATCTTGCACTTTCAGTTTGAAGTAGCTTATCTGTAGAAGCAGTATACAATGGAAACAAGGGACACTATGGGGCCAAAGATTTGTCCCTTATAGATAGGTCGTCCCTATCTCGGAGGCGAAATAATACACTGAAGTATTAGCATGGGTGTTAAAAACAAGTGTCCTTTGTAGAGAGGTTGTCTCTATCTTGGAGGGTCCCTATCGGAGGTTCCACTGTATCATCTTTCAAGATGTTACTCTCACCAGCAACTCTCATTTACAGGAATACTGAATGATGACTACCACAACTGTCATTACTACATAGAATAAAATGATGACAGCCAGCAACTGTCATTACTCCTGCAAGTTTTACAGAAATGAGTGCAGCAATATAAAAATGGTGAGATGTGACTATAAAGAGTACTATATCTAGAACAAGGTACACATAATCGTAGTAGCCCCATTCAATTGAATAGCTAACATCAGTTGATTTCCACTCTCGGCTTGTGGCACTCTGTGCCAGTGAACAGCTTCATGATGCGTGGCCATCAATACAACCCGATTGGCACCACTAACACATTTTTATTATGTACATGGAGGTATATTAGAATACCATAATACTAGTTTTTCAGCTTCTTTGATGCTGTACAAATGTTGATAATTATTATCGTCCCTTTCCATTCAATTTTCTGAAGTTGAGTTATAATATTGGCCTTTGCCCATGCCACACCAGGTATGACAGCTGTGACTAGCTACACCATTTGCATTTCCTCTTTTCCTTAGTATATAATATTGCTTGAATCAGTGGACACATCAAAAGAACAACATTGCAGCAATTCTCTACTGCACATTTTGACTTCTGCTTATTTATTCCCAGGGTTTCTGACATAGCATCAAAGCTATATATACTGAATATGGAATTTGCATAATTATGATGTGTGGCACATGGTGTGGGATCTCTCCCCTGTGCAAGTAATATCATATTTGTGGGGGTTGTCGCCATAGCTTTCCTACACACACTGCACTAAATTTGCTTCTCTGCATGCTGATATAATATTCTTGAATGTAGGAACTACAAGAAAAGCTTTAACTTGCTCTCTCTCTATAATATAATATTGGAGAAGAAATTTGAAATATCAGCTTTTTCTTGTATCTAGTTCCATGGATATCATTTGCACACATGTACAATTATTATGTTTGTAGTATGAATGGTGTTCTTCATCATAACAGTATAGAAGCTACAGCATACTTCATGCCTTGTACAACTTGAATTTGCTTTTCGGACCCCTCACTACAGAACAGTATGAAAAGCACTGAAGTGCAAACCCTCGGCGCACTGTACTGTGACGCGCACGCGTCAGTAAACGCATGCGCAGTACCACTAATTGATGGGCTGGGTTTAGTGTTAGCTGTTACTCGTTGTCTATTGCCAGCTCGCGCAGAGTCTGACGCGGACTAACTACACTACTACATAGCATGCGAGAGGCGATACACGCCCTGCGTTGCATCTTCTGGTGCCTCCGAAGTACGCAGAGCACGACCGCGGTAAGCCATCCCGTCCGTTGCGTATTTGCATATTAGCTTTTTCGCGCTCTAGCTTTGCAACGGAGCATTTTCAGAGAAAACCGCCTTTATTTCCTGACCTTCGTCGCCCGTTAGGTAGATGGTATCGTTTCTGGGACGAACAGACATTCGAGAGATGAGATGTAGACAAACAAACAAACAGACAGACAGACAGACAGACCATGACTACAGTACCCTCGCTGCGCATGCGCGCCGAGGGTAAATATTGATAAAGTTACCTGTCCGATGTTAGACAAAAAAAAGCATGATTCATCTTGTCTCACAGTGAGAATTGTAAGTAAGCTTTTGCTATACCCTGCAACCAATCATCAGGAAACTAAAAATATTTTATTTTTTTAAATTTATTTTCAAGCTTTACAGTACACAATGCGATCTATAAAATAGGATGCTATAAATAAGAAATGAATGGTAATTATAAAGAAGTGTACTGAAGGAACACCAGTTTGGGAGTACTGGTGTCCTAAGATGTACTAACTGAAGAGAAACAGGTTGTTATTGATGTACTGGAACACTTAGCACATGGGCAAAGAAAGTGAAAAGTGCATGGATTTGTACTCTGAAAGTTGGTTTTGAAGTGATTCCAAAAGAATTGTAAGAGATGACGCTTGATGTATGGGCATAACCTGTGTCATGCCTCCATACTATATACATACTACTATACTCAGTGATGCATGAGTACGGAGTTGCATTCTATATACGCAGAATATTGATTGGTGGCATCATGTGTCGTACGAGAACCTACTAGATTTAATTCTCTTACAAATTCGCTATGTTCACATTCCATAGTAGCTAACTCTCACCATAACCATTCTTCAACAATCCTCCTGGTTGCGTGCGTACCGGCGCTGGCACTGCATGCACATAAACTGTGATGTTTATCATTGGGATAATTGAAGTATAACGTGTTATACATGAAATTGAAATCTCATGCCTACATGCTAGCTAGTAATGCTCTGATGGATGGACAAGGATTGAATTAAACAACTTTTTTGCCATCAAGATTGCCGTCTTACGGACCAACTAAAATTAATGCCCGAATGAACGACTAGGTTGGCTTGCTCCCGCTCGCCAATTACATATACATACATCAAGACATTCATACATACTAGTAGGCGAATGCATGCATTTTTGGCGAGCGGGAGCGAGCACACAATGACTCTATCTGCACGAGCCATCCTACAACTTGAACCTTAGAATCACGAAGATTGGAAGGAGGTATAGACAGCCTCGGTCAGGTATCGAAGAGCGCAGCGAATGGCAGCAAATAGACGAGAGTTCTTTGGCTGGCTATATTTGGCATCGTTATGACAGCTAGGCAGCGTGTAAAACTTTCTCTATCACGAAAGCGACGCTAACGAGTCAGGAGTCTCACGGGCACGATGTTCTCTTTCCCACTCAGTTCGACGACGAAGGGCATCTTCATCGGACATGTATACGCACGACATCATCGGATCGGCAGGCAGCATGTGAAATTTTGAAATCCTTCCGGATAAAAAGAAGCGCGTAATCCTGGAGCATGCGCAGTTGGACGACGTAAATATAGAAAATCCGCGCCGTTCGTACCACTAGGTTAGCTCGCTCCCGCTCGCCAATTACTAGTAGGTGAATGCATGGCATTTTTGGCGAGCGGGAGCGAGCACACAATGACTGTATCTGCATTAGCCATCCTAGCCTATTTACAACTTGAACCTTAAAAATGAAGCGGGTGTAGCGCTGAACCCGTTGGTGTCGCTATTTTACCTGTTTGTCGCGCGTGGTGGCAGAAAACGTGGACGGACAGACAGACGGACAGACGGACAAAACAAGTACTGTAACCCTCGCTGCGCATGCGCGCCGAGGGTCAATCATCGCACGTACATATTTCGCGCATGCGTAAAAAGGAGGGGCTTAGGCCTTCCCGTGTTCTGGACGGTATAGCCGATCTTTGTTTTATGCTATCTGCTAGCTATAGTTATGGTTGCGAAGGTTGTGGTGTTTGTGTTGAGTGCAGCCATCGTCGTCAGCTCCGGTGTTGCTCAGGATGTCGTTCCCCTTGTCCTCTGGCATGGGATAGGTCGGTGAGGGAGGAAGCATAGATGTCCATGTAGCTAGAATTGTACAAAGACTCAAAACAGAGAGTCGCAGCAGAGTGGTTATCAAACGCACAAAACCACGTCTTTCTGCCCATCTGGGGGGATTATCACTTACCAGTGATCCGTGTTACATTGCTTGTCTAGAGTTGGACTTCAAACCTTGTAATGTTTGTGTTGTCTTACGTTGCTTGTCTTGGGTGTTCGACCAATCTCCTATTAAACAAGTACAATGGTACACGTAACCATTTCCATTTCACAGAAGTTTGGCAGTATTTAGCTATGCACACACGTGCCATTATTTCACATCGTGGCGTCACGGAGATTATTGTACCATTTTTAGCATATTTACATTCAGATAATGTGAGTAATGCAAGTAGTGGCACGACTGTTCTCTGTTTCTCTCAGGAGGTAGCTGCTGTGACCCACATCATCTCGGTCAGCTGATAGCCTTGATTGAGAAGGAGGTTCCCGGGATCTACATTCACTCCATCAGTTTTGGGAAGAACCCTACCGAGGACGTGTTCTTTAGTTTCTATGGGCTGCTCAGCGATCAGGTTGTCTTTAGTATCGTTGAGCAAATTGCTAGCAGATTGCTAGTGTCACCAATACAAGTGTCCATATCCACAAAATTATACTCTCACAGTTTGGAACAATGAAAGTTTCCCCCTCAAATATGTCCCGCTACACCACCTACATAATATAGCTCTACAGTGCAGGTGTTAACGCTTAGGCTTACACACAGTGTAATGCCTTCTCCGTCTCAGTACTTTTACATTGTTTCCCACGTGTAGCATAGTGCTTATACACTAATTGCACATGTATGTACGTATGTACGTAATTTGAAGCAATTACTGAAGATAGACTGTGGGTTTTGGCAGGACTAAACTCTTATCAATTTTGGAGTAATAATAATTGGTGTAATGCTGTTATTGATGGAAAAACATTCCTGTAGCATATTATGTATTAGTTATATCACCGTGCGACTGTACTACAGGTATTATTGAACGCGGTTTGCAACTGAGTTCAATAATAACCATAGTATACAAGCGTGAACGGTGCTTCAACTGGTTTGTAGCAAGATTTTCAGCGAACAGTCGATCTCCCGCGCATTGATGAGCCAGCAAAGACTCGACTACCACCCGTGGAGTAGGTCCTGGGACAGTTGGCCAGCCCGCACGCGACCGTTCAATAAATTCTACCGTTCAGTAACTTCCCAATTGTTCGTAGTATGGCATATATTGTACTGCCGGCACCTTTGATACGCCCACGCATCGTGCTGCAAAAGAATTTATTGTTCTGCTGGACACATCCGTCACAGAGTAACCAAAATGGCACTGAACTGTGAAATTTGTGTTTCCGCTTTATTATCTGAGTGTTTCATTTGTCAGGTCTCTCAAGTCTGCGATGCTCTGGCAAACGACACAAGGCTGGCCAACGGATTCAATGCAATGGGCTTTGGCCAGGGTGGACTTTTCCTGTGAGTTACTAGTTAGCTACTGGTTGTGAGTTGTTAGTTCTAAATAGGAGGTTTAGTTTGGAGTGTGTCACACTGCCAGTGCATCTGCAGTGATCCACACTGCATTACAATTTATGCACTTGGTATATTATAACCCCCTGAGCTTGCCAAATCGCGTTTGTCTACGGTTACACTCGCTCTGTTTCAGTTTTTCGTCTCTCTCTTTCTTTTTTATAGCTCACCTTTTTCATAGTGTTTTTGCTACTCTAAAGTGGTTTCCTACTAAACGGGTTGCTAGTTGTCTTCCTTTACTCTCTTGTATATTATTGATGTATGTAGGAGAGCGCTGGTGCAGAGATGTGGGAAGGTCAGGGTCCGCAACCTCATTTCAGTGGGTGGACCCCAGCAGGGCTCGTACGGTCTCCCCTACTGCCCTGGTAACAATGCCAGTCTGTGTCGGGTGGTTCACCACACCGTGATGAAACATGGAGTGTACACTCCCGGGGTCCAGAAACTGTGAGTCACTATCCTTACCTCCTCACTCTTGCACACCCCTCCCCTTCCCCTTTCCAAATTTTACATTTGATAGTTGGTGTGTAGTACGTACTATCTATGCAATTGCCTCATTCCTATCCCTTGCCTTACCCCCACCACTACCCTAACGCCTTCCCCAAAAAATGTGTCAAAAACCTGCAGGCACACGAAAGAAGAAAAGACAAATAAGCTCAATTGTTGAAGTGTAGGGTTATAGTAACACTATCTCGCTGTGTCTATCTCTATGTATCTCATCTATTGCTGTCCCTTAAGGGATAGAGTGAATTCACACCTCCCCTTCCCCCAATAAACAGATTGTAAGAAAAATCAAACCCTATTGCTACTGTGTACAACTGTCTTAGCCCTGACGGTATAGTCCCCTCCCCTTCCCCCCACACCCCCACTGTGTCCACAGAATAACGGTAGCTCAGTACTGGCAAGATCCTAAGTATGAGGAGAAATACGAGAAAGACTGCATCTTCTTACCTGACCTCAACCAAATGAATGTATGACAACTATCTACATAGCTAGCGCAAGTTTATTAGACTAGCCAGTGTAACTTTATTACGTTGCTGTGATAAACAACACATGGGTATGAGCTTTACTGTGACCGTTTTTTTCTTCAACCTACACAGTCACCAAAATTTATGTTCTCTGTAAAACAAACTGACTGGGCCGCAGTTTTATCCTACAGTGTGCATTCTGTGAACATTCCCTCTTCGCCCTGTATTGTTTTTCTCACATTTTCACAGGTTACAAATCCTGTTTACAAGGAGAGAATTGTGACTCTTACCAATTTTGTATTGGTAAAGTTGGAGTTGGACAGGGTTGTAAATCCTACAGAGAGTGAGGTATATATAGAGAAGGAGGGAGAGCAGAAAAGAGCAAAAAGTGTTGAAAGCTCTCTAACTTCCTTCTCCCCTATAATACACCCTCATTTTTCGTAGTGGTTTGGATTCTACAAGCCGGGTCAGAGAAAGACATTTACACTCTTGAAGAGAGCGACATATGGAAAAAGGTAAATCTGTGTGGTGGTGCCACGTAAACACCATCAGGTTGTGTTATCACAGTCTTCTTCCCCCTTCTATCTTCACACTCCCCTCCATCACACCCTGCCCACCTTCCCTCTCTCCTTCCTCTCCTCCCTCCCTCTCTCCCACTGCTCAGGATCTGTTAGGTCTCCGAGGGCTCAACTCAACTGGCCGACTCCATTTCATATCTGCTCCGTATGGCTATCTCAATTTCACTGTGAACTGGTTCAATGCCAACCTCCTCCACTACATCAATGGAACCATGAAGACACAGATTCAACAGAACTGAGCTCTCTCCATTCCCCAGAATTTCAGTTAGCGCAATAATAGCACACTTGTGTTATTGGGTTGAAATATTATGTACAAAATGTGATAATATACCTTTTCCTGGGACAGCAAGTTTTCATTTCTGTTTTACGCCACAACTCACGTGCATAAACAGAATAATGCGGCTCTGGTGGTTGATAGATTTTGTAAATTCATGTTGTGTCAGTAAACACAACAGTGTGACAGTACTGGAGCACAATACAGTATTCTTCTGTTGCACTGCCCATTTTGGTAACTTTGACATTAAAACCTACGTTATTGCCAGTCCTCAGAATATGCAGAACACACCCTTTGGACGCCATGGGTATCTCCTTAAGTAAGCAGAAATTGATATCAACGCCTAGTATGTAAGAGATAATGTGCGTTTAGACGTGATTTATGGGAACGAGGGGTGCAGTCGACACAACCCGAGTTCCCATATAGAACGATAGGACGCACATTATGTGTTTTATTGTGACTTTGTAGCAGTCGTCGACCTCCAGCGAGAGAAATACGACTGCGTAGCCTACTACCTGTGCGCACGTGCTCACTCGCTGGCTTCTCGAGCGAGTTCTCTGTTCTCGAGGCTACCGTAATCGAACAAGGTCGTGATGGAGGCTCTTTCTCTCTCAGAGAAACTCGTTTCATAGGTCGCTGGGCCGTTTGACCGGTCGGTGTGCCGCGGCCGCGGTCTCGCTTGCCACTTGGAGCTGAATGAAGGGGTGTGGTCGCCTCAGCCATCCCTCTCCTCTATAGCCTCTACAGAACAGTTATCCCTCGCCTCTAAAGCCTCTACAGAACCGTTTTTGTCTACACTATGGGCACGATGCTGATTGGCACGATGCTATTGATATTATTAGTCATATTGAACGCGTGCTACAATACGGGAAATAAGAGTATGCGCGGCTCCTTTGATCCGCCCACGCAAGTCAAAATAAATATATATATTATGCCCATGGCTGGCCAAGGGTTAATAACCAATTGCAAGGCAAAAATGTGCACTCTTTTGGAATATAAAATATGGCTATCAGTGTATCAGCAGTTTATTTAAAGAGTTTAAGTTCTTGGTAAGATCTTTAGCAGCACTCCTCCCTTAGGAGTTAATGTAAGGCCAGTTGATGGCTTCAGGTTTTCCTGGATGGGGTTTTAGGCAATTGATAATGGGCACTCTAACAAAGGGTATAATAAACATACCACAGTTTCTGGTGCGCGGGCAAAGCTGTACTTCCTGAGAATCTCCATGAGAGCAATCTTAGCCTCCAGAAGAGCAAACCTGAGTCCAATACAGTTGCGAGGACCCCAACCAAATGGCATGTAAGCCAACTGCGGTCGATTGGCCTTTGCCTCAGCTGTGAACCTGAGAATCCAAGCCAGAGTTTCTTCTATATACTGACAATTATAATGAAATACATAAACCCTTGGCGCAGCGTATGCGCTTGAAAGCACCGCTATTATTGATGGACAATGAAATGCAGTCCACTTTCAGCATCAGTGACTAGCGTTTGGGGGGCCGCTGAAATGAAATAGTCCTCCAAGTATAATAATAACGTACGTAGTGGCTCCCAGGGTTCCGTGGAATGAGGAAAACTCTTTATTAAAGTTAGGGAAGGTAATTCAGAATGGCGAATACTTCACGGTGCCAATTCTGTCCATAAAATGAAAAGCACTAAGTGCAAACCCTCGGTGCACGACGCGGTCAAGTAAGTATGACTGGCTTGGCTTTTTTTCTACTCACGGCGAGATCATGCTATAAAGCTTGCTGAGGCTACACTACTAGATAGCATGTGTGAGTCCCCACGTTGCAACTTCTGGTGCCTCTAGGTACACAGAGCTGTCGAGCTAAACCTGTGCTAATTTGCAATTGGCTTTATCACTATATTGTTTTCACGGCATAATCTCTCAAATGCAGTATTTTATACGAAATTCGCCAAAATTAAATCAAGCCAGTGTAGCGCTGAACATTTTGGTATCGCTATTTTATCGTCTCGTTGTGCGTGGTGGCAGAAACCCTGGTAACAGACAGATGGACGGACAAACAGACGAACCAATTACCGTAACCCTCACTGCGCATGCGCTCCGAGGGTTAACAAGCTGCAGTAAACCATATATAGGTTTACTTTACCCTTGCCTACTATGATAAAAAGACCAGCCGCTGAAATTAACGCATTCCAACTTACCACTCGTTCCAATTTTGTCACCTTTACCTCAGCACAATCATATTGCAATTTTAGCTGTTTTCATGCCATAATATCTCTCGAACGTGACACAGTCGTTTGGGATTATTTTATATTTTCCACCTTCATCATTCTAGCATTTGGTATCATTCATATATAGGCAAGTGCCAGAATAGCCCTCAGACCGACAGACTGATGCACATACTGAGTAATTTAACCATGTCTGCACATGCATGCCAAGGGTTAATTAATCTCGCTTGCCTCTCAGGATCAAACTTGTAAGGGTCTGGCCAGTACTGTGGCATATGGTGGATGACATCAATAGGAATCAATGCATCAGCTCCCTTAGGAATAGTCACTCCACCAACTGTCACGGTCTTGTAGCAGTGACGCTGAGTTCTATATTATTATAATGAGTTAATAGTCACATAACTTCATCGTTAATACAATGAACTAACTTTGGGATCGGTGTGTAGAGCCTCATGGACTCAAAGAGGACCATCTCCAGGTACTTTAGCTTTTGAGCTGCTTCATACAAAGAACCGTCCTGTAATGTTTATTCCATGGTGAGACTGAGGAAGTTTGTGGTTGCTATAACCCCTCGTCCTAATTTTAATAGATGGTAGACAAAATGAAGGAGACATTATCCCATTGGTGTACTACGTGCCCTCAGGGACACGGGCAGAAAAACCAGCAACACCTCTCCAAAAGGTGTAGAAAGAGTTTTGATTGGTCGTTGCTAGGAGACTCCGGCACGCATGCAAAAAAGAAGCAGCTACATTCTTCCAAATAAGGAATAATTGAACAAGGATATTCTCACCTTCCATTTATTTATAACAATGACCTAGCAAGTTATTAATAAGTGGTCACCTTAGCTTTCCACACAAAAACTATTACTCTGTTGTGCTAGCACAATTGGCGAGTGAAGCGAGCCTATATACGTAGTTCATCGGAATGATTACTTGACCCGCACTGCCGCACATAATGAATATAATACACGTGATTCTAAAAACACACAAGCAATTACCAACCAAAAATGTGTTGCATTGTTCTAGTCACAAAGTGAGGTGTGCATGCCTTTAGTAGCGCATCATAATTAATGCACTCACTGGATTTTCCTCAAAGTATTCATCAATCTCAACTTGCAGCTTCTCCTGAACATGAGTGTTCATTGCCAGGAGGTAGGAGGTAAACCCCAGGGTGGTGGCCGTGGTCTCGTAGCCAGCCAGGAAGAAGTCAACTGAAAACCCTGCAATTTCAGTGCTGGTTAATTTTTTCCTGGAAGAATTGTCACCATTATCTTCATCAACAGTTGCATCTATCATAAGTTGAAGCAAATCCTTCACCTGTATAATAATGGTCCCAGTCAAATGACTAATAGTGTAAGCATCATTGTTACCAGCTATATAGTAGCTTACATGTCTACAGTAGTCAGGTGCATAATTACCCTCGGCGCGCATGCGCAGCGAGGGTACAGTAGTTGGGTCTGTCTGTCTGTCTGTCCTTCTGTGTGTCTGTTACTCAACATCTCACTTCTCCAATGTTCGTCCGTCTCACAAACGATACGACTTACTTAACAGCCAATGAAGGTCAGAAAGTTTGTGCAGTTTTCTCAGAAAATGCTCCGTTGCAAAGCTAGAGCGCGAAAAAGCCAATATGCAAATACACAACGGCCACAGTCTGATCGATCCGCGTGCCACCTCGGAGGCACCAGAAGATACAACACAGGGTGTGTATCGCCTCTCGCATGCTACCTACAGTGTAATTAGTCCGCATCAGACTCTGCGCGAGCTGGCAAGGGACCACGAGTAACAGCTAAAACTAAACCCAGCCCATCAATTAGTGGTATGGCGCATGTGTTTGCTTACGGGTGCGTGTCATGTCACAATGCGCCGAGGGTTCGCACTTCAGTGCTTTTCATTATAGCAAGCACTTGGGGTAGTAGGGCTAGTAGGCATGGTACATAATACAGTGTACATTTAGGCTTGATCCAAGGGGGGGGGTAAATGGTGTAGAGGAAGGACAACTATATATGTGTGTGTGTGCTAGCTTCACTTCTATTGCTTGGGGTAATGCAGTATATAGCTACACATCACTTTTCCAGTGAATCCACGGCTAAACAACCACCAATGGGACACCACTTTTTGCTTTCTACACTTATACTCTTTCCACAGAGGGAAACACTTCTATTTGCTGCCCTGCAGCAGCAGTAGGACTGACCTCTTATTGTCAGTAGCTATAATAGTTCATCAAAGAATGTGCCGACATGCATTGAGGGCATTAAAAGCATAATTTATAGCATACTATATAGATAGCCATGCATGTTTCTACCCCCATGCACTCGACTATACACACTAACCTTTGGAGGATGTTGACTCTGCATTCTGGCCTCAATGAGATGAATGGCAGAATCATTCATTAGCTTTACTGCACTTCCTGCTTCAGAGTTGCGCACAGCTCGCAGTATCAGTGGTTCCAGGCAAGGGAAGCTTGCTGTGGTAATAAACAGAGGTGTAAAAACTGTCTCTCATTGTACTCATGTGGCTTGTACATGATTAATAGTCAAGCCTCCAAACTTAGACAAACTTACCAGCACCTTTATGTTGAGTATTGTAAAGCCCTTTGAGTAAGTGAAAGTATTTCAGTACACAAACTCCACAATATGAACACTCACAGAGAATCAATCCTAGCACATCAACCGAAAGGGCAGATCCTTCCTCAGCTGCCCTGAAGACAGTGTCAGCAGCCTTGGAGACCTGGTCCCCCTCTCCTCTCTGAACAGCCACATCCTGGCCAAATGCTGTGGCCATCAGAGTCTCCATTGTGAACCCTCCATACACTCTGTAGCATGATTGACTATGATTATGGTGTATGGTAGAAATAAACTAAACTATATAAGAGATGGGTAAGTGTGAAATTACCCGAAAACCTCTACACTCTTGTCTGACTCAGCAAACCCTCCCAGTATATCCAGAAGAACACCAGTGCTCTTTTTTATCAGTGGCACCATCTGTACGATTTTGATCAATCATAGCAAACAAGGGTGGCTGTTTACACTGTACTCACCAGCTTCATCTTCATGGCTGAGAATGATGGAGTGAGAGCACGTCGCCCTGGCCTCCATATCTCCACACTAGACACTATCATTCCAGGCTGGACTCCCAGTGCCTTTGGAATGAGGCTAGGTGGACCCTGGGCCCAAAATGCAATTAAACTAATCAGTGGTTTTATAATTTATAAACTCACTATGAATCCCCTGTCACTGAAGTTCTCGAATTCTTTCACCATTATCTCCTTTGCTATCTCAACATCAGTTATGGCAACCTTTGGGGTGGTGCCGACATAGTATCTACAGAAAGGTTTGTAAAGTGCTTCTTTTCCGTGTAGATTATTATGAGTTCTGTGTATAGTCGCACAGTCAAAATTAGGGTAACCAACATACCCAAAAACTTTCCCGAATGTTTCAATCTGCTCCTCCAGAAAACGATCATGCCCAACCTACAATGGAATAATCGAAGATATTAGCTAGCCAGTTAGCTACTGTAAATATATCACCTTGTTTATGCTCAAGAAATTCCCTAGTAGGGGAAGAGGTGTTGGGCCCCTGATTCCATGATTGCTCAGCAAGCGATATGGAGACGCCAGAAACCTGCAGGTGTAAATACTTTAGTCTCGCCATGCCCCAGAGGGCACCATAGCCAGGCGAGATCGGTCCCAGTAGACGACACCACGTTACTTACCTAGCTATAGCTATCTGCATATCTAATGGCGGAACGCTCTGCGCTACTGAGCTACCCACCTGTAGAGGATAGCAAACGTGATAACAGTGGTAAAGCCGAAGCCCGTCGCCAACAGGAGAGGAGAGTGGGAGAAGACATACATCAAATCCGCCTCCTAGATTGTGCGCAGGTCGGCGCTTAGGGTGCAGACGCCCGCATGCGCACAGAGTCTAACGGGCGGGGCGGCCTAAAGAATTGTTCTTGTGGACTTTAACAAGTCGCACATTGTCATTTGCAAATTATGAAGTGAAATTGCCTACTGTCTCTATAGCCATAGGAAGATTAGATCACTGCAAAGATATTCAAGCTGCATTTATACACATTTTGGGAAAGGCCTTAATTTTAGTTGGTCCGTAAGAAGGCAATCTTGATGGCAAAAAAGTTGTTTAATTCAATCCTTGTCCACCCATCAGAGCATTACTAGCTAGCATGTAGGCATGAGATTTCAATTTCATGTATAACACGTTATACTTCAATTATCCCAATGATAAACATCACAGTTTATGTGCATGCAGTGCCAGCGCCGGTACGCACGCAACCAGGAGGATTGTTGAAGAATGGTTATGGTGAGAGTTAGCTACTATGGAATGTGAACATAGCGAATATTTGTGTAAGAGAATTAAATCTAGTAGGTTCTCGCACGACACATGATGCCACCAATCAGTATACTGTGTATATAGAATGCAACTCCGTACTCATGCATCACTGAGTATAGTAGTGCTTATATAGTATGGAGGCATGACACAGGTTATGCCCATACATATTTTTAGTTTCCTGATGATTGGTTGCAGGGTATAGCAAAAGCTTACTTACAATTCTCACTGTGAGACAAGATGAATCATGCTTTTTTTGGTCTTACATCGGGATTACAGGTGACTTTATCAATATTACTGTTCTGTAGTGAGGGGTCTGAAAAGCAAATTCAAGTTGTACAAGGCATGAAGTATGCTGTAGCTTCTATACTGTTATGATGAAGAACACCATTCATACTACAAACATCATAATAATTGTACATGTGTGCAAATGATATCCATGGAACTATATACAAGGAAAAGCTGATATTTCAAATTTCTTCTCCATTATTATATTATTATAGAGAGAGAGCAAGTTAAAGCTTTTCCTTGTAGTTTCCTACATTCCAAGAATATTATATCAGCATGCAGAGAAGCAAATTTAGTGCAGTGTGTGGTAGGAAAGCTATGGCGACAACCCCACAAATATGATATTACTTGCACAGGGGAGAGATCCCACACCATGTGCCTCACATCATAATTATGCAAATTCCATATTCAGTATAATTATAATTATAGCTTTGATGCTATGTCAGAAACCTGGGAATAAAATATGCAGAAGTCAAAATGTGCAGTAGAGAATTGCTGCAATGTTGTTCTTTTGATGTGTCCACTGATTCAAGTAATATTCAGGAAAAGAGGAAATGCAAATGGTGTAGCTAGTCACAGCTGTCATAGCTACCTGTGTGGCAATGGCAATGGCCAAATTTATAACTCAACTTCAGAAAATTGAATGGAAAGGGACGATAATAATTATCAACATTTTGTACAGCATCAAAGAAGCTGAAAAACTGTCTTTTGCATGGGCGAATCAAAAGGCGCCGCCAGTACTATATTCATCATACAGAACGGTTTTTGAATGAAAACTGTACTATATCGCGCGGAACTGTACTATATCACACGAACTGTGCTATATCCGCGGACTAGCGTACGCTTTGCGGGAATGACGCCTCGGCGGCCTTTCGTAGACGGAGGTCGACTAAGACGGTGACACAAACAGCTGCTGGAAGGGCGCTCCACGAGGTTCTAGTCCTTCTGAACTTGCAAAAAAAAGATTTTCCTGGCCGCCGCCTTTTGAACTATATCCGCGGACTAGCGTACGCTTTGCGGGAATGACGCCCTCGGCGGCCTTTCGTAGACGCAGTTCGACTCAGACGGTGACACAAACCGCTGCTGGAAGGAGCTTCTCGTCCTCTCTTCCGTTCTGAACGCCGGTTTTCCTGGTCGCCGCCTTTTGAATCGCCCACGCATACAATAAATTACTTAATGTACGGAAGCACGTGCTGTGCGCGTGATAATGATACTCGGAACGTGGTCTCGATAGATCATACCATGCTGTATAATTATGACTATCTCGACCACGCCCCTCGTACCATTATTACGCGCACAGCACTGACTTCCGTTCATTAACTACTAGTGGAAATGTTGAACATTGTTGGCGAGCGGGAGCGACCCAACTTGGGATTTCACCGCGATGTTGGGGCTGCATAACGCGCACAGCTTTCCTTTCGTGAAGCAAGACAGATCTACCTGTCGCCGTTACATGCGTACTGTATATTGTCAGAACGGTGAGCAGGTGAGCAGAACGGTACTTACCTTACGCTTTCGCTCGTCAGTCGTGGTCCACCTGGCAACTGGCATGCAGCAGTATGTGCCCTAGCGTATTATGCAAGTTGCACCTTGAGATTGGGAAGAGGTACAGCTTCGGTCAGTCACCGATGGTCGAATGGAGGAGAGTTGAAATAATTTCGGATAAAAAGTGCGCGTCACAGTACAGTGCGCCGAGGGTTTGCACTTCAGTGCTTTTCATACTGTTCTGTAGTGAGGGGTCCGAAAAGCAAATTCAAGTTGTACAAGGCATGAAGTATGCTGTAGCTTCTATACTGTTATGATGAAGAACACCATTCATACTACAAACATCATAATAATTGTACATGTGTGCAAATGATATCCATGGAACTAGATACAAGGAAAAGCTGATATTTCAAATTTATTCTCCATTATTATACTAGAATAATGTTCAACATTGTTGGCGAGCGGGAGCGACCCAACTTGGGATTTGCCCGGTTGATCGCTTAAAAAGAAGCGCGTACAAAGACGCGCATGCGCACTTACACGACGTACGACGTACGACGGTCGTAGATATATAGAAAAATCGCGCCGTTCGTACCACTAGGTTAGCTCGCTCCCGCCCGCCAATTATAGAGAGAGAGTAAGTTAAAGCTTTTCCTTGTAGTTTCCTACATTCCAAGAATATTATATCAGCATGCAGAGAAGCAAATTTAGTGCAGTGTGTGGTAGGAAAGCTATGGCGACAACCCCACAAATATGATATTACTTGCACAGGGGAGAGATCCCACACCATGTGCCACACATCATAATTATGCAAATTCCATATTCAGTATAATATATATAGCTTTGATGCTATGTCAGAAACCCTGGGAATAAATAAGCAGAAGTCAAAATGTGCAGTAGAGAATTGCTGCAATGTTGTTCTTTTGATGTGTCCACTGATTCAAGTAATAAGAGGAAAAGAGGAAATGCAAATGGTGTAGCTAGTCACAGCTGTCATACTTGTGTGGCAATGGGCAATGGCCAAATTTATAACTCAACTTCAGAAAATTGAATGGAAAGGGACGATAATAATTATCAACATTTTGTACAGCATCAAAGAAGCTGAAAAACAATTATTATGGTATTTCTATATACATTCCATGCACATAATAAAAATGTGTTAGTGGTGCCAATCGGGTTGTATTGATGGCCACGCATCATTGAAGCTGTTCACTGGCACAGAGTGCCACAGCCGGAGTGGAAATCAACTGATGTTAGCTATTCAATTTGAATGGGGCTACTACGATTATGTGTACCTTGTTCTAGATATAGTACTCTTTATAGTCACATCTCACCATTTTTATATTGCTGCACTCATTCAAATCATTTCTGTAAAACTTTGCAGGAGTAATGACAGTTGCTGGCTGTCATCAATTTTATTCTAGTGTAGTAATGACAGTTGTTGGTAGTCATCATTCAGTATTCCTGTAAATGAGAGTTGCTGGTGAGAGTAACATCTTGAAAGATGATACAGTGGAACCTCCGATAAGGGACCCTCCAAGATAGAGACAACCTCTCTACAAAGGACACTTGTTTTAACCCCATGCTAATACTTCAGTGTATTATTTCGCCTCCGAGATAGGGACGACCTATCTACAAGGGACAAAATCTTTGGCCCCATAGTGTCCCTTGTTTCCATTGTATACTGCTTCTACAGATAAGCTACTTCAAACTGAAAGTGCAAGATAATAGTCTGTTCTGGCTACAGTCAATTTTTGCAGCTCGCGCAAGAAAAGATGAGAGAAGAAATCGTATCATTAGTTGAAGCAAATCCTTCACCTGTATAATAATCGTCCCAGACTATAATATTATAAGTCTAAGCATCACTTACATGTCTACAGTCCTACAGTAGTCAGGCGCATATAGCAAGCACTTGGGTATATAGTATATATATATGCATGGTACATAATACAGTGTGCACTTCGGCTTCATCCAAGTGAGGGGTTAAATGGTGTAGAGGAAGGGCAAAGCCCTGTATTTGTGTGTGCTAGCTAATGCTTGGGGTAATGCATACCTAGCATACCTAGCTACACATCACTTTTCCTGTGAATCCACAGCTGTGGGTTTCTAAACAACCACATCACCAATGGGGCACCGCTTTTTGCTTTCTACACTTATAATACTCTTTCCTCAGAGGGAAAGAGCTACTTCTATTTGCTGCCCTGCAGTAGCAGTAGTGCTATGTATAATAGTAAAGACTGACCTATTTTATTGTGGGTCATTCAATAGCTATAATAGTTCATCAAAGAATGTGCCGACATGCTATAATTACATTGAGGGCATAAAAAGCATATTTATAGCATACTATGTGGATAGCCATGCATGTTTCTACCCATATACACTCGACTATACACACTAACCTTTGGAGGCTGTTGACTCTGCATTCTGGCCTCAATGACAGAATCATTCATTAGCTTTACTGCACTTCCTGCTTCAGAGTTGCGCACAGCTCGCAGTATCAGTGGTCCCAGGCAAGGGAAGCTTACTGTCGTAATAAACAGAGGTGTAAAAAAAACTGTCTCTCATTGTACTCATGTGGCTTGTACATGATTAATAGTCAAGCCTTCAAACTGTGACAAACTTAACAGCACCATTATTTGTAGCTCGCGCAAGAAAAGAGCACGCGGAAGCACTCTGAAAGCAGCTTACTGCAGCAAAGTACGGAAGTCCCATTGGCAAAGGGCAACGGAAACGCTCGCGTGCCACAATGAGCTAAGTTCAGCCACGCCCTTCGATTTGCAACACGTCTGCCGAGATTATATCAGACACGGAGCTTGACAGTTTCATTTCTGCGCCTTTGCTTTTTGCCGATGGATATGCAAAATACACTGCGTCGGGTGGTGTTTTTAGCCATCATCAGCCTCTGTAGTGCTGTGGAAACGTACACCAATTCGTGGGCGGTGGAGGTAGACGGGGCTACAGAGGAGGTCCTGCACGCTCTCGCACAGCGTTATGAATTCACGAACAAAGGAAAAGTGAGGGTTTCAAAATAATTAGTGCCCTCTTTGCTATCTCCTATTATATACAATTTTTGCAGGTTGGAATCTTGGATCACACCTATGAGTTTGTATTACCTAAAGGTGTGTACCAACGAGAAGGTCTAAGTATGGACGAGCCCTATGATCGCCTGACTCAGAAACTCATGAAAGAAGACATTGTGAGTATAGAAGCTAATTGCACATTCAGAGCTATAATTACCATTGCAAAAAGGTGATTACTGTCGAGCAACAGAAGTTGCACAGGATTGTAGAGAAGAGTTACACTGATCCAACTGATCCTGACTGGTTTAAACAGTGGTACTTGGTAAGCTCTTCTCGTTGCCAAGTATGAAGTTGAAATCTTTCTCTGCATTAGCTTAATACAGAGTCTCGCATTCTCGAGAGTTCGGGCAAACTCTTCTCGGGATCTCAATGTTGTGCCTGCCTGGATCCAGGGCTACACTGGAGCGGGCGTGACGGTGGCAGTGGTTGATACTGGTGGGTGACTCCGCCCAAAAATAACCTAACTTTTGTTCCTCTGCTTAATTTTAGGCGTGTACCACAACCATACGGACTTAGCAGCAAACTACGTAAGCTTTCTCTTATTATTTCACTGTTTTTCTAGCAAAGACTCTGCTAAAAACAGGATGAGTCATTGGACATCAATATCATGACCGGGGAAGAAGATGCATTTGCTCTGTCGCAGCATGGGACCAGCGTTGCTGGTGTCATAGCCATGGTCAAAGATAACAACAAATGTGGAGTGGGCATTGCCTACAATTCCACAATAACTGGTGAAAAATCTGTGCATAGATCTTTTGTGTGAAAGTTATGAATTTTTAAAATTGTAGGGATTAACCTAGGAGACAGTCTAACTGATATACAAGAGGCCCGAGCATTGGGCCATAAGCACAAAGTGATTGATATCTACAGCAATAGTTGGGGACAACCAGATCTAGGAAACAACACACAGATGTTAGGGAACTGTACTACCAAAACCTTAGAGAAAGCAACTACAGAGGTATTGAGATGCCATTACGTAACAGCTAGTGTTGCCTCTGAAATGTGGACATGTGTGTATCTCTAGGGAAGAGATGGAAAGGGAGCAATATATGTCTTTGCTGCTGGAAATGGAGGCCGTTTATGACGATTCCTGTGCTGCCAATGGCTACGTGAACAGTATCTACACCATTGGTATAGGGTCTGCCACCAGCAAAGGTATAGTACCAGAATACGAAGAGCCTTGCTCTGGGAAGATGGCCGTCTCTTTCATCCATCACAGAGGAGACAAACTCAATGTGGTGTGTTAATTCATCTTTGTCCATGATTATTATGATCACGACCCTTTATATCTCTGCACTGCATGTCTACAGGCCACTACTGATATCGATAATCAATGTAGGCAAAATTTCGACAAGACCAGTGCCGCCACTCCAACTGTCTCAGCAACTATTGCATTAGCCCTGGAAGCAAAGTAAGTACAGTCACTGCTAATCGTTTTCAAAATGCCCTATATTATCGATTACAGTGAAAACCTCACCTGGAGAGATGTGCAGTATTTGATAGTGTATACATCTGACCATGGCAAGCTGAATCACCCAGGGACAAAGAATGGAGCGGGCCTCACTTTTAGCCACTACTTTGGGTTTGGTGCAGTTGATGCTGAGGCTGTGGTAACTAGAGCTAGGCACTGGACCACTGTTCCTCCCCAGACATCATTCTCGCTAAGACCTATAAATTCCACATAGTAAGCCTGAGACTATTTGCATTTTGCTAAATTTTCCTTCTCTCTCTATTCATCCAGCCTTGTTTCAAACGGTTCCACTGAAAGAATAGATATGTTTTGTCCTAATGAGATAGATGGATGTTACGATAATGTCGGCCTATTGGAACATGTTGTGGTTCGAGTTTCACTGTGGTTCGAGGGAGACAATGCAGCCGATGCCCAAAGAGGACAAATCATGATGAACCTGACTTCCCCCCGACAGACTACCTCCACAATACTCCCTCTCAGAGCCAGAGACGACCAGAACGACACTTACCACAATTGGTCCTTCCTCTCTGTCCACTTCTGGGGAGAGTACCCCACCGGGACATGGACTCTCTCAGTGGAGTACCAAGGAGAGAATGGCACCTTGGTGGTGGGCGATCTAACTCTCATCCTCTACGGAATTCAAGCTGGTTCTCCTCCGGCCTCGATTCAAGAGTGTGACTCTTCGTGCTACGGCGGCTGTGCTGGACCTGGCCCACGTCTCTGCGACAAATGTCGCCAGTTTCGGAATGCGGACACTCTCGAATGCGTCGACCAATGCCCAGAGAACTATCAAGCCACCCACAACTACTGTATACCACCAGAGAGTCAGGAATTGTGTCCCATATCGTGCATGCTGAAGCGTGACACTCAAGACCCCACAGAGTGTTCCTGTGGCCAACAAACAGACTCTGGAGCCCATCATAGTATTACTACTGGTGGCATAATATATGTACTAGTGGGAGTCACCTTCCGTCTCATTATGAATAGTATACTCTGAAATGTATTGTGGATTACGTAGTGATCATAATGTGACTCTAGTTTACTCATTGTGTATGATGGTGTATTTGTACAAGTATTATGTTTCAATTATAAAAAAACAACTTTTTGCTGCTTTATGATATCATGGCATAAGTGCTGGAACAGATAATTCTTCGCTGTGTAACACAGAGCTTCATTAATGTCCCCAGTACTTGTGTAAGGGAATGAATAATACCATGTTAATAAGCATTCTCTGTCACTTATAACATGCAATATTCCTTGCATTTTTAGAGACAATCACCATTTGTTAGGAATGAACACACCCAGTCAGTGGCATACACTCTGAAACAGCTAATATGTATTTTAGGGCATATTGACCACAAAGTAATAGTAGAAGATCTAGGAATGTAGGAAACTAGGAGGAAAAGGAAAAGCTGCTTGTACAACATTAGATGGATGTATATAGTGGAACATAATGCACACGAGGGAGTGCCCAGCAGCCTTTCATAGCAATTCCTACAACCATGTACAATTCTAATACCTAGCCATAAACTAAGTATTTTGCAGGAATTGAGGAAACTATTGAAGAGCTATAATGTGTCCACCCACATCGTAACACTTCTCCCCACAACAAAAATTGTGTATAAATTTGTACAAAGCTACCTATGGGGACGTTCACCTTAAAATTACTACTGCAGTAGTGGTATGAAGGAAGAGATATATAGTATAACTTAGTTGGATTCCCAGCCGTATCACTCTGCAGTATCGCGCTATATAGTACTCTCTCTATAATCCAGGAAAGGGACTTTTTGTAATAAGGAAACTCTCTTTGCATTGGAGGAAACCATATAGAAGGAAGTGAGAATTTATGCTCAAGAGGGAGTACCTACATAGCTAGCAGCCTTTCATAGCAATTCCTACAACCATGCACACTATAAATTCTAATACCTAGCCATAATATAAACTAAGTATTTTGCAGGAATTGAGGAATCTAATTGAAGAGAACCTACAATGTGTCCACCCACATCGTAACACTTCTCCCCACAACAAAAATTGTGTATAAATTTGTACAAAGCTACCTATGGGGACGTTCACCTTAAAATTACTCCTGCAGTAGTGGTATGAAGGAAGAGATATATAGTATAACTTAGTTGGATTCCCAGCCGTATCACTCTGCAGTATCACATATAGTATATACTCTAGTCTATAATCCAGGAAAGGGACTTTTTGTAATAAGGAAACTCTCTTTGCTTTGGAATGTATATATGGAGGAAACTAGAAGGAAACTGGAGAAATTCAGTCTGAAATTAATTATGCCTCGGCCTGATGTTTCTGAAGGTCTTCTTTGCTGTTGTGTGCATGCTGCTGCTTGCCTAGCGGAATATTTGTATTCTGAAAATCAGGTTGATTCAGACACTGGGTTCCTTCATTCCAAGAACATTAACACCAACTCAACAGTCTTTCCCCTATTGTGCATATTCAGATGCAGAATAATACCCATTCTTGGTGTTGTAGCATTTTTAATGCAGCAATTCCCAAACTACCACTTCATGCTTGGCTTGAAAGTCTTCCCCGGGAGGACTTGATGACTGCACAAAAGTTCCATATTTGTCACTACTCACTACACCCTCGCTCAGGTGCAAACATATAATACCAAGCATGGAGAAACTCCTAGCAACCGCTCCATCAGGCTCACTCACTGTGGTGACCTGACTTAAAATTGTGATATAATTATTGTAACACTGTCTCCAGACAGTTTGGGCCGGGAAGGATACTGTGCATATAGTACCATGAGAGCACTTATTATTACGTTAGCCGCCGCAAGTATATAGCCTTGCGCATAATTATTATGGAAGATAATAACGGGAAGACTATAGCTATCTACTGAAACTAAGACGGAACAGTTTGCATGATCAGTTATAACTAGTTAAAACTATCATTGTTCTGGGTTCCTGCACATCAGTCACTTTTTGTTGGAGCACTGTGCCTCGCACGAGCAAGATTCGCTGCTGCACTTTATCTTGTTTCTGCGACAGTAGCACGATCCTCCGCTCTTGCAGGAACCAGACCCAGGGTCGCAAGAATCGCAGTGGTCTTGGTTATCCTTCTCCTTTACCGGTTTGGGAGGCATCTTTCTTTTCTCTTCTGCTGTATGCGAAGCTGTAGACGGCGGATCTCGGTTGGTCGAAAAAACGACCGCTTTTATGGCATCGTGATTGCATTGCACGCTGCGCCGCCGACGGACGTATAATTATACGTATTATAAAAGCTGCGGTTCATAAACAGCAGTCCCAGTAGATAGTTCCTAGCTACTGCCCATGGATCCCATCATATCTGACGCGGAAAGGGACGATTTGAATGAGGAGGATGATACCGTTTACCTGGATAAACACCCCGATATAAGCGATGAGTTCAAAAAGACATTTTTGAACGCTCGTGAGGTAAATGGCCATAGCTATAGCTAATCAGTAAAAACGTGGTTGCAACATATATAGCAAGACTAGAAATTAGAGTACTCACACAGTACTGCTAGGGCTAGGACTTTCGGTGTGCCACTGCATAGCTACTGCCTCGGCTACTGCTAAATCTAGACAAGGACATCCCTCAGCTAGCTATGTGTAGCTAGCAACAGAAGGGAACTTCATACGCAGACACCCCGTCTCTAAGGAAGGAAGAGGGGCTGGTTCTGCGAGACTAGCACTGCATCGAGCTTTGAGTGTTGTGGCATAGCTGTGCATGCACAGTGAAGTCTGTTGAACGTTGGTTGCCGGCTTCGATTCATGGCAGATTGAAGCCAGTTCACGTAGATACGTAGGTACTGCTGTGTAGCGACGGATCTACAGGGATTACCACTCATGATGGGCCTACGGCAGTGAAAGCACCGCGGGGTGACAGTATAGCGCTGTTCCAGAGCCGTGCGCGGAAGCAGTAGCCGCGCACCTCCTTGTGGCGCGGATCATGGCGTGTGCGATACACATAGCGATTGAGTAGCTAGCTAAAAGCTAGAGTTTTTCACAATAATCACAATAATCACATAACACCAGACGTTTCAACTGCATTCTGCAGTCCTCATCAGTGGTGATGTACATAGTGACAGGTTGCAGGTCCATTTTTATGCATGAGAGAGAAAGGAATGAAGGAAATTCCTGTAACACCAGGAAGTATGTAGATGAGTGACAATAAGGAAACAAGGGCAGGCAGGTGACAAAAGAGATAAGGTATAAAAAATCTGGTGTTATGTGATTATTTTATTTGACTAGACTATTGTAAAAAAGTTCTAGCTTTAGCTAGTCAACTAAGTAAGAGATAATGTGCATTTAGAGTTCTATAGCCGAGTGCTGTATGGGTCCCGAGACCACAACCCGAGTTCCCATAAGTCATGTATAACTGTTCACCTCTCCATTATGATAGGCCATTGAAAATGGAGACATGCCAAAGCTCGAGGCTGCAGTCCAAGCTATGCAGAACAAGGGTAGTGTGCCAAGGGAAAGATGTCTGAACGTGGTGATCAATGTGCCGGGTCCAAAGAGAGATCCAAAGAAGCTTCTGCCAATGACTCTGCTGGCCTTCGCTGGATACCATAAACGACAGGAAATGATTCATTTCCTCATTCAGAACCATGCCCGTATGTTTGCCTTACATTGTATGAATAGGGTGTGGTCATTAACAAAGCCTACCATACCTACCAACCTGCAGATAAAACAGAATTGTGTTTAACCTAGTGCGCACCAAAACAAAGACCACTTTGCCATAGACGCTCTTAATGAACACTATAGCGCGTGTGGCCGATGGGTGGAGTTAGCCTCTTGCATATATATAGTGTAAGCTGAGGGACTAATTAGCTACCTCCTAGCTAGATTAGCATTATAATTACCCCACAAGGGGAATTCCATCCAACTAACTCCACACCTATCACACTGTGGTACGATCCCCACAGTGGAGCCTTGCTCTGAGCCTTAGACTGCCTATAGGTAAAGGGAGGGTGGGCTAAGTGACTCAGGCCGATACGGCCGGCTGCTTCAGAAACTACACGTGGCCCGCATGACGGTACAGATTTACTGGGGCTCCGCCCCCTCCAGTCCTCCTACTTCCTCTGCGACTGACCTGCCCGGCGCCCCGGCCCCTGGTGCTTCTATGTTAACTCCGTTTCATGAGATTAAACTCCCATTTAACCTAGTGCGCACCAAAACAAAGACCACTTTGCTCTTAATGAACACTATAGCGTGTGTGGCCGATGGGTGGAGTTAGCCTCTTGCATATATAATTATAGTGTAAGCTGAGGAGCTAATTAGCTACCTCCTAGCTAGATTAGCATTATAATTACCCCACAAGGGGAATTCCTCCCAAAGCTTACACTCTTCCTGACTTTTAAACTCCTTCCACCTGCTACCTCCACACCATTGGCCACACCGTTCGTGGTTAAACTGAAAATGAAGATGCACTACGAAAGTACCGCAAACACAGTTGTCCTTGCTTATAGCTGGCATCCTAGGCGTCTTGAGTAGGCTGCGAGTTGCTCTCTTGGCGTCTTGACATACAGCTGATACGCGCTGCTCTTCCATCTGCCAAGCATTTTAATTGTGGCGTCACCGACTCCTTGTTTCACAACTGTAGTGGCGGCCCCACTCCTGAAGCTACGCCCCGAGTAAGGGGAGCAGTCCACCCCTGCTGAGATTAGAGCTTCTTTCATCCTTGCCACGAACCTTGCTCGGGTAAGAGGCTTTCCATCACTAAACCGAAAGAAGGGGCCTGGGCCTGAGCCCCTTGCCACCATGTAGGCTAAGGCTGCTGTGACTGGGCATAAACTGTTATCTGTTCTTCCAACAAATTGTCCGCCCCCAGCCTAAAGGGGTCTGTCTTGGATGCCTTTATCCGCACCTTTAACAGTCGGGGCTCTTGGAAACTGTCCACAGCTACATCCTTGAAGGAGAGGTGTGCTCCCTCATCAAAAGTCGAGTCTGATGGGACTGTTATCTCCCCAGAGCGCAGAAACCCAAAGAAGCACAACGATGCTGCTGCCCATAACATACTGCCATCGGGCTGTGAGACCCATATCCCTCTCAACTTGGCTAACAGTTCAGGTGTAACAGGGAGCCTTGCTGTTCTCCTTAGCGGCTCCTTGGACTGCACTGATTTGACACCCTTGAGCACTTGCTCGAGCCTAGCCATGTCACATATGAGAGGGTCTCCGAATCCCTCCGCTATATGGAGGTGCGACGCACCGCCGCGAGGTAGCACTTGATAGTACTGTGGCATAGCTTTTGACTTACTAAAAATGATACGAATAGACACAGCTGTTGTTCCGATGATGGGAGTGGGACCAGACCTTTGCTTGCGCAGAATTCGTGATAACGCTTCTTCGCAGAGTTGGAGGCCTTTCCGGTTGATACAGCTAGACCATTCTGAAAATAGAACTCTACTGTCCTGTCCAGCGCCTGCAGGTCCAATCGGGCATTGCTACAACTAGCAGGTCGAGGAGGGCGGGAGGGATAGGAGTTGCTTCCTTGCTCGCCTGGGGGTATAGTGAATTGAAGAGAGACCAGTTATCCCGTGATAGCGCATCAGCTAAGATATTATCCCTCCCCCTGATGTGAGTTGCTACTAGGCGAAAGTCAAATGTAGCTGCGATGAACGATAAGCATCTCATCAGTTGCATAGCCTCCGCGTTTTTCGATGACCCGTGATTGACAATTGCCACCACTGCTATATTATCGCACCTGGCAAGGATTGTCTTCCCCCGCCAACTGGGTCCCCAGACCGTTGCGGCGACTACAATAGGCACTAGCTCTTTTACTGTGATGTGACAACCAGAAAAGTGGCCCGACCACTCCAGCATGAACCAGTTTGTGCCACAGTACGCTCCACAACCCCAGTTTCCCGAGGCATCTGATGTAACCACGGCTGCCGGGGGAGCCTCTTGCACCGATTGCATCATGGAGGTCCCATTCCAGGCTTCGGCATACTGGACCCACCACTCGATATCTGCCCTGGCCTCTCTGCTCAGACGAACGTAGTGATCAAGCTTTCCACTACTGTCGAGAGGTCTATTAGCCTGCGTACCTGCCCGCACGGCCTTGCATGCATGTGACAGAGACCCAATAAGAGAGAGTAGTTCCCTCTTCCTGCAAGCTTTTCGCCCTCTCCACTCCTTCAACTCTGCCCTGAGGCGATCCAGCTTATCTTTAGGGAGGCGGATCTCAAGCATCCGTGAGTCCAACTCGACCCCCAGAAATGATATGGTGGTTGCAGGGCCCTCACTTTTCTCAGGCTCCACCGGGAAGCCCACTCTTTCACATGCTGCCTGCATGATCTGCGCATTATCGCTACACTCTGGTGAATCAGGTGCCCCTATGGTCACGAAATCGTCAATGTAGTGGGCAACCCACTTGCCCCCATGCTTTCCATCACCCATTGCAGTGCATCTCCAACTGCCGAGAATATCAAAGGGGCAGATCTTAACCCAAACGGGAGGGCTGCATCCACGGAAATGGACTCTTCCCAACGCATACCGAGCAGAAGCCTATCTTGCGGATGAACTGGTATGTTACGGTACGCTTGCTTTATGTCCATCTTTGCCAGCAGGGTCCCTCTTCCACGCTGCAGTAGGCCCCTGACTACATAATCTACTGACATATTATAGGTAAGTGAAGCGAGCTCTTTGCTGATCCCGTCATTAACATTATGGCCATCGGGGCTGGATAAATCGATTATCAGCCTCCACTTTCCCGGCCTGTTCTTTTGGGAATCACCCCGAAGGGGCTGAATTGAATTCTGGGTAGCCCTTGCTCCTGACGCCTGATCTCCACAATGCGACTTGCCTGGGGGGGAGACCAGGAGAAATACGAAAGGAGGGGAAAGGAATAAAAGGAGTGGCTACCTCGCGCATATAGTGTCCCTTATGGTGGGTTCAGCAAAGTCGACATACTCGTTAGCAAGGATCTTTGCCACAAGCTTCTTGGGCAATGCTGGCAGGCCCACCCCCACTGTCATCAGTGGGATGCTTGGCTGCAGGCTGTTGATGGGCTCGGAGCCCCCACCAAGCTTTTCTGTCGCTGCTTTGAAAACTGGCGGGATTTCGTTGTTGGCTTCCAAGGATTGGACTCCAGCTGTATCAGCAGGATATAGTTAGCGAAGGCTTGGTCTGGGTGATCCTGCAATGCTTCCTGCCAGGCATCCAACTTAAGTGGGGTCACAATCTTGCAGAGGTAAGCCGGCAACTCTCCACTTCCATCTGCACAGGCTTTGAGTGCTAGCAACTGGCTGATGTACTTGTACTGGCCCTATGAGATTCTGAGAGAGCAATAGAGAGAGGAGAGAGAGATGGGGTGAGGAGACCAGAGGAAATATGAAAGGAGGGGAAAGGAATAAAAGGAGTGGCTACCTCGCGCATATAGTGTCCCTTATGGTGGGTTCAGCAAAGTCGACATACTCGTTAGCAAGGACCTTAGCCACAAGCTTCTTGGGCAATGCTGGCAGGCCCACCCCCACTGTCATCAGTGGGATGCTCGGCTGCAGGCTATTGATTCGCAGCTCATCTGCACTGGGCGGCCCAACTGTGGCACCTGCCGAAGGCACAAACGGCAGTAATAAAGTGTTGGAGCCCATGCTAGCATAAACAATACCAGCAGGCTATTCACGATGCCAAGGCATCAGCCTCGTTCGGCTCTTGTGCGGCCGTGCTCGGCTCAGCTCTCTAGCTGCAGCAAAGCGGGCCTCTGCACCCCCTCGTTTGGCTCTAGCGCGGCCGTGCTCCGCTAAGCTCTCTCGCTGCAGCAAGGCGGGCCTCTGCACCCACTCGATCGGCTCTTGCGCGGCCGTGCTCAGCTCAGCGCTCTCGGCGGGCCTCTGCACCCGTTATTCCGCTCTTGCACCGCTGTCCACCGCTCTCGTACTCTGCTCAAGGTGACCGGCTTTCATGAGGGAGGCTCTGCGCCCCTCCCAGCCGGCCAGCTCTGTTAATTCAGAGCCTCTGCACCAGCTCAGCTACAGCCTTGAGGGCCTCTGCACCCTCTTACCCCAGTCGTATTCTACATGGGCTATCCCTCAAAGTTTTCACACCCTGCGGGTGGAGAAGGGAAGTCCTTGCTAGTGCCAGGTTCCGATCCAGTAGCCACGCTCCCTTGGCGTAGCTTCGCCGCCACTCCGTCGGTAATTGCTTCGAGCGTCGCCTGATCTAGCTGGAGAGACTCTCGAGCGTCGTCTTTATCGGCCATCTTCTGTTTCGAGATGTCCACTTTCCGTGTCCAAGCAGAAGCTAAGTGACTCAGGCGGGCTGCTTCAGAAACCACACGTGGCCCGCATGACGGTGCAGATTTACTGGGGCTCCGCCCCCTCAAGTCCTCCTACTTCCTCTGCGCGTGCGCTGACTGACCTGCCCGCCCCAGCCCCCCTGGTGCTTCTATGTTAACTCCGTCTAATGAGATTAAACTCCATAGAATTTGCTTTTTTTTAATGCTGTATGCCCTTAAAATGTATGGGCAAGATGCATCCCCTGTCCCAGGTGCTCACGGATTATCAAGCAAAAAAACCTGTACGGTCCGTAGGTATGCTACCCACATAAACCACTATACTGTTCCTTAGGGGCAGATAAAGGGGGTTTGAATGAACATTAATTCCTCTCCAACTTTTCTCCTGTGCCACAGTTGCAAGACCTGCCACCCTTGCTATCCGCGGCACTCTCATGCGCATTGCGGCATAGGATTGTACTATTTTTTTCTTGTGCATTCAATCTGTGAATCGTCTGAGTACCAGCACCCAATTATCCGGTTTTCCTAATATCCTCCACATGCACATTTTGAAACCTCCATTCAAAATAATATTCTGAATCCACCCCTATCCCTTACAATAATTAGAACCCCTTAACTGACACATTTTCCTGGTTTTGCAGAGCTCGACGTGAAAAACCAGTTTATTGGTACTCCTTTGCTGCAAATGTTGTGCTATGCTCGAATTCGGGATAACCCCCAACAGATCGACAAGGAAATTGTCAGGTTTTTTGTTGACCACAAAGATGTGGTCCTGACTCGTGTTTTGACAGCCGGTTACATCAGAACATCGACAGTTCTCGACACTTGCATCTTCCTCGGCCGCTTAGACATCGTCAAAGAAATGCTGATTCCCAAGGGGATCGACCCAATTAAAGGTGGCTACCCAGGAATGAGGCCAATATTCGTGGAATACGTCCATTACCCATCCAACGAGTTCCTGAAATGGCTGTTTAAGGAGTTGGTGACCGGGGTTAGCGTTCCAGGGTTTATCAAGCAAATTTTCCCCATGAAGCGTGGAACAACACACACGGCGAGGAAGATCTACGGGAAGAACCCCCTCCATGCCTTCCTGCTGTGTGGGAGTGGGGAGGTGGTGGATGCTCTGCTCGGTCTCCAGCCACGTATCCTGAAGGAAGTGGATCCGTTCGGAAAAACAGCTCTTCATATTGCTGCAGAAAAGGGCGACATAGAAAATTTAAATATCCTGTTGGACAAGTGAGTTGTGGCATTAATTGAAATTTGACGCCCATCAGTGTGCCATATAATATTACACAATAACAATAGCTGTCTGATACCTTCTGGTTAAATTTACCGAGACATTTCCAAGTGATGATTGAGCAAAATCTGGGAATGACGCTTTGCTAACTTTCCTTGCAGAGGTTCAGATTTGGATGCTGTTGATGAATTTTTAATGACGCCACTCATGTTGGCTACGAAAAATGAACACACTAAGGTAAACCACATTATGATTATGCACTGGCTAATTCAATCGTTATCGAAACAATGATTACACAGGCAGTTGAAATACTAATGGGAAAAATGGAGAGAGCAAGCGGTTCTACTGGAGCTGCCACTGACCCGCTGGGCTCCATGGTGATGTGGGCCTGGGCACTGCAGAATAGCTACGCCACATACTTTGAGGTAAGCAGGCCTAGCCCTCTGGCACATGAGTGGTGTTATTGTAATAATGATAGTGATTCTGAGTAGTTCAACTGCCCGAGTATTATTAATTTTTAAGGCAATACACAAAGAGAGGGAGAGAGAGAAACTTCTGCTCAGGAAACTGGACAATGACGGAAACAACATTGCACACTTGGCAGCAGAGAGTGGAAATACCGTTATCTTTAAGGTGTGTACCAACTTATGTCTCCGTATCCCACACTGATGGATGAACTCAACCTTTGTTCATACTCCCCTTCCTCACTGCACACAATGTCTAAATGAATGAATACGGTGGTGCTCAGAGCAAGTATACAACAGTAAAATAGGGCTAGCTACCTTGCAAGTAATTATCCAGCACGCATGCACGCAAGGGGCACTAATATCACCAGATTTCGGTATAGGTGCCTGAGTGAGTTTGTAAGGTTGCTAAGTAGTAACTATCATTAAAAACTGGCGTCACTGTGCCACCTACTGCATTATCTGCGAATGTGCCTTAACAATACTCAATACCGTGCGGGGTATGTGCTCTCCAGAGCTCTATTATTCAGTTTTTCTTACCCCTGTAGTCTGTTATTCCTAAGATTCAAGAGCCGAAAGTGTATCAAATTCTTCTAGAAGGAAATGATAAAGGATTGACACCTCTTCAAGTGGCCATTATGAATGGAAATGTGCGGTAGGTTCACTTCACTCACATTCACGGGTCCTTATCCCTCCGCGTTGTATAAATAAAAGGATCTTGCAGGCCTTGCAGGAGCAAAGGGCCGAGAGAAAGAAGGCAGCAGACAAAGGATACTCCATCGAGAGACAGGGTGACTCAGTGGAAGAGAAAGACCTGAATGAGCTGAAAAGGGAAAATCTCAAGTTGATGCTCTTTGCCTGTGAACATGGAACTGTGGATGTTGTCAAGTACTTCGTGACTGAATTGGTCCCTCCAGACAAAGGGTGGGTTATTATAATTTCTGTCATGGGGAGCTTATGGATTAACTATATCCTCCACAGCATGGAAGGAGAAGAAGACAAGACACCACTCTATTATGCTGCAAAGGCAGGAAAGCATGAAATTGTGGCATACCTGCTCAGCATTAATGAAGTTTCTCCAGACAGTGAAACGGTATATATATGCTTCTGTTGTAGAGCTCAAAATATCATATGATAGCCTTCCCACCAAGACCATCCCAGATGAATGGTATCCAGAGCCTGTACGTGTCATGGCAGTCATGTCTTGGGTCTTGTTCAGCCTTCTTGTAGTGTCTGAGCAGTGCTGAGTAGCCTCAAACCCACTTTGGTCTTGATCGATGCCTCTCAGTTGCCCGGTACAATGATGCTGTACACTTATTATGGGTGCTCAAGACTGGTCTCTAAAGGACTTGGCTGTGCCTAGTGCTTTCATCTCCACCACGCTTTTCGTACAGTACCTTCTGTGATCCCCATTAGGTGTATATATGCCTCTGAAAAATTGATGTCCCCAGTGTCCCATCTTAAGAGGCTTCACTCAAAAGGTGGTTGAAAGCGCTTCTGTGAATCACGCAAGGATTCCAATGAATGGGTAAAAAAACATTCAGTCTGAAAAAAGGCTTAGTCCTGACCGGACTAAGCCTTTGTACAACCCTTTCTACAACATCGCAAGACTAAATGTCATAAACTCGTGTACTGAGTGGCAAAGAGTGTCTAGCACTTGAACCCATAACTTGCTGGGTAGCTAACCAGGGATAGACGTGTGTTTCCCGGCATTTCAGGTTTTTCTGTCTCAGGTTGAACCTACCTACCACACCATCCCGAGACTTGTATTAAACATAGCTAATAGCAAGAGCGTTTGACCAGCTTACAGTCTTGCTTCCACCACACTTGTTTTCTGCCATAATTATTGTGTTTGTTTTAAACAAGAGAGGCTGAGATTCTCTCCTGACATTCCTGCAGGAGTCCTTAGCTCCCATACTGGTGGCATCAGAGAACGGCCATTCCAAGTGCATCATTCACCTGATTAGAGAAGAACGCAAATTTGACTGTGAGGTCAGAGTGTGGCTACAATTACCTTATGGAAGCCATCAGAGGTGGACATGAGTAAGTATTAGAAACTCTTGGAGTTGCACAATGGTTATTTGCTCACCAGAATTCTTGTTGCTTACTAGGAGCAAATAAAAGTGTGTAGCTGTAATAATTATCATGTTTGGCACCCTCCTTATTAGAGCAGCAGAGCTGCCTGGGCTTCCCTCTTGGCACAAGGCTGTTTCACTTTTACACATTAAGTAATGTTGTTTCCTGGGCTTCTCTCATTGCCACATTGGATAGCTAAAACCCTCGGGCCTGCGGCCCTCAGGCATTACATCACAACTGTGTTAACATACCCATGTAAAAGAATGTGGGAGGATTCTTGTGTCCTGAAAAACTGGCACAAAATTGTTATAGTTAGAGGGTAGTCCACGAGTATTTAGAAGGAAGCATTTTGTATTATGCTGATCACATGAGATTACCATCACTACAGCCGACACTCTAGTGCTAGTCTCCCATACATTTGACCTTAGTCTGCCTCTTTCGTAATGACGTCACTGTTTCATTGCATTATATAACCACAAACTGAATGTGTTTTAAGAACATGAAAAGTGCTCAATTCACGTGTTGTATAATATCTGGGTTTTTTTTCAGGGATGCTGCCAAAGCCATTATACTCCATCTGCAATCAGAAGAGAACGGTGATAAGTGGGAAGCTACAATGAAAGTGTGTGACAGTGAAACCAAGACACACACTCCAATGAGACTGCTAATTCAAGCCATGCCAGGTGACTATATATAGCATTAAACATTTTAAAAACAGCCCTGCTTTATATACTAGTTGCTTCCTGGGCCTGAGTGCCACATGGTGTGGCCCTCGGGTACTACGTCACATCTGTACTAACATAATCCCATGTAGTCGCTAGGAAAAGGCCGGGCAACAACTTGCTACATAGCCACTTGCTAGTTGGCCTATCTGCATCCAAGGAGCTTTGTGCGTATTTTGACTTTGGCGGCAGTTCCAGGACAGTGGGAGTGGCATTCTGACTGCTGTGCCTGCACATAGCTCCTCCCCTCAGCATGCTTGGGTGAGCGGAGGGTGGTCCCACTCCCTCCTGCCCAGAGTACAATCACAGGGACTAAACCCTGGAAGTAATGGAGCTGCTGCAAGAACTGATGTGATTACTTGATCAGTCAGGAAGTGTGCCACATAATGATAGTGGCACACTTTTCATTGTTCCATTTGTTTTGATGTTGCAGATGTTGCAAAGCTGGCTATGAAAAGATGTGTTCATGAAAAGGAGGTGGATCCTCCTCAGGGTCCTGCTCGTCTTGAAGACGGCCAGCAGAAGTGCTGTGAGTATGATTTTTCCCTCATTGACGACTACACCGAGAAGGATGCTAAATCACCATGGAGACCTACGCAATACTCTTCTTCCTGACATCCCCTGGCATACCTGGTAAGATCGTGGCACATGCACAAGATGTTTATAACATTGTTTGTGAGTTTTATGATTGGGCAAATCGGCACATGCACAAGCACTTAGCACGTGCACAACACAGTGTATAACATTGTCGCTTGCTATTAACTGAGCTAATATTATTGTGTCATTTGCACATTAACACGTCAATCAGGGTAGACTTTATGCCATCCACATAATTGTTGTACAGGTAAAGAATGAGCGACTAGAGCTGCTCCAACATCCACTGATGGCGCTGTACATTGCCCGGAAGTGGTGGAAATGGCCATTTCGTTTCTTTTGTTCATACATACTCATTTATACCCTGTTCCTTGTCATCCTGACCAGTTTTGCCCTCCGTGTTCCTCGACCTAGCCCAGGGGATGGAATTCTGTGAGCAAAGTCTAGTTTAATATATTGCTTACAGTGACATTTCCATGTGTTCACGTATTTTACTGCGTCCAAGGCAACAGCTCAAAAGCTTCTTACACTCAGCTTGATTTAAATGGTACATAGCTACGTTTGTTGAATTAATCTATAGAGATTATTCTGCTCCATCCCCACCGATGGAGATGACAATGGTAAAGTGAAACTTCTACGGTCTATCTAAGCTGAATGTTGCTGCATGTGAAACGTGTTGTGCAGGTCCGAGTGGTTCTAACAGAGCTGCATTTCTAACTCTGGCTGTCATACTGATCCTGCTATCCGTTGGATTCTTGTGTTTCGAAGTCTTCTTCAGATACATCATGAGAGAATACTGGAACACGTTCTACTATTGGTTTGAACTGGTTGTTAGGGTCGGAGTTTTTCTACTCACTGTCATCTTTGTGTCTGGGTTTGGCCACGACTGTTGGTGCACTCAACCGTGGCAGTGGCAGATCGGAGCCCTGGCCGTGTTCCTGAGCCTACTTCAATGCAGTTCTCCTGCTAAAGGGTCTCCCGTTTTGGGGGTGTACATCAGTATGCTTCTGAGAATCATTGCCACCTTCTATTCCTGATCTATCTCCCGATACTGCTCATCTTGGCCTTTGCCTTTCCTTTCTACATGCTGTTTGTGCGAGAATCTGCTGCAGTACTGGTATGTGCAGAATATTGAATATTGACTCCTTAACTCTGTTGCTTTAGTCTTTGGTGTCAGTTCAACTGCCTATCTTCCCCATAGGGTGATGCAGGAATTCTGGTAGGCTTTTCCACTCCTGCACACTCTCTTGCCAAGACAATCATGCAGACGGCAGGGGAGCTGGATTCGAGGCTCTGTTCAACGAAGGGGACTCCTCTACTCCCCCATGGCCTACATCCTCTTCATCTCCTTTGTTGTCTTAATGCCCATTCTATTCAACAACATGTTGGTAAGCCAGTCTACTTCATGTGTGACATACGTACCATAGACTTTGCTTGCCTACGATTAGACTGGTTTAGCTGTTGGAACTGCAGATGAAGACAAGAAAAATGCAGAATTCACAAACATTCATCTTCAGGCAAGACTCCTCTTCAACATCTACCAGAGATATAATTATACTAACATGGGAACTGCATATCCTATTTCAGGTCCAGTACATTTTGGGTCTGGAGAATTTCAGGCTGATCCGTGGTCATCTCACCAGTGAGAAGTGTCTAGAGAATGTTAGCTGGCTGCGCAGAGAATGGGGACTGGCTTCGGGGGAATTGATTATGAGTCACAGAAAGCCAAGTGGAGGAACTGGACAAAGACACTGACGAAAGAGCCGGGTGGGTGAAAGTCTTGATAATGTCTTCCGTGTTATATAGAAAGGTGGCGTCTATATATACAGGAGAAAGTGACCAAGATGGTGTCGGTGGTGAGCAATATTCAAGAGAGGATTCCCGCTCTAGAGAGGAGCCACAGGGAGATGCAGCAGAGTCTGGAGCACATCATGAAAACTCTGCAGGAACTCAATGGAAAGATTGACTGAGAAATAGGTAGCTACTTAAATACTTTTCAGCATTGTTATGTTACTCCAAAATCGTAGGTGTAGCTAGCTCTAACTGTCATGTCGATGTTGTAGGTCAAGAAATAATAATATGTTAATTCTAGAGACCAAAGGCTGGAGTTAACAGCATACGGTAGCTAGCTACAGCTTGAGTAGGATGACAATTGGGATTACAACCAGATCCCACTTCTTCTGGCGTATTATTATAATATGTCCACACGGTGCTGTAACTAATTACAATAATAGAACCTTCAACCCATGTTCGTATAACAGCATCAGGCAAAATTTATGCTCTGTTCTCCACAATGAAACTTGATACACTTAATTGTTTTTCGAACAAGAAACAGCCCATAACTTGCCAATGACGTTGGCAAACTTTAAATATTCCATCCTGTCAGTTCCATGCTGATGTGCTCTAGGACCTCGAATAAAATGGTCGGGAGTTGAACCCACTCTGCCTGATCTACACCTCCTAGTGATAGATAAACTTGTCATCACCATTTCTTTTACACCAGTGGTTGCAATTATACTAGCAAGCCACTCATGCCGTGATCGTAGTGGTAAAATACTTCTACATATGGAAAAAAACAAACAAACAAAGTAGTATCGTTTGTCAAGCTTATAAAGATTGGAATTGTATTAACACACTGGTTGGCATACCAACTGAAGATAACGGTGGTTTGAGATCTCTCAGATCAGTTTGACGACTTGAAGCTAGTTCCCCACACACCTCCACACTGTGGCTACCAGTGATGAAGAGCGAGAGCTTAGTCTCAAGAGGAGACGAGAGGACGTACTGTGGATGTGTTGTTGATTATAACGCATGGTTGAAGGTTGTAGTTGTTATGGACGGTATAAGCATAACATACCCACTGCCGCGTATAGGCCAGAGATTTAGAGCTCACCATAATAGCTGCCAAAGTCTGTAGATCAGTCACACAATACTTCATCGTTGTTCAAGGGGAGAGTAGGTGCGCACAAAGTCACGTTTTCTGTGCTTGTCTCTATAAGTAAGTGACAGGGTACTACTCGGTGTCAGGGTGCGCTTTGCCCAGCAGGATGCACTAGGAATTTTCCCAGAGCCAGTTGTTTTCGAAAAATGCATTTACAGTATGTGTATAATATTTCACAAAACAGCCACAAACTAATGCTTGCATCTAGCTTTACCTTCCTCCAGCACCAGAGTGAGAAGGTGTTATTGAAGCATTACAGTTGACACCACCAGGGGTACAGGTGCAGTATCCATCGTCACGACACTCCCGGGTGCTTAATGAGTAATTGAAGTCCACGTCACCACACGGAGGGAATTCCTCTCAGTGACACCTTAAAAGTGGAACTGAATAACTCTCAATCTCAATAAGCTTTCCCACTCCTGTGGCAGAGAATTGGATTGCCAACAAACGGACAGCGTTGGACAGGTCCAGTGGGGATGCATTATGTCAACTGGGTTTAAATGACAGATGGCAACCCTTCATAAGGTCTCCAAACACAACCGGACGATTACTAACGTTACTGGCTTCACAAAATCTAACAAAGGTGAACAACTCTTCACTTGGCAGGCCGCAGCTGGTCTGGATCTCCCGATGCCAGTCCCAGTAGGAGAGGCAGAACTTATAGTAGTCCTATCGCCCCGTGGCCTGCACCATTGCTTGGACCTCACTCTCCAGGAACAAGTGAAACCACAAATGCCAGGTGAAGAATGCCAGGCCGTGATGTATTGTGGATTACATAATGTGACTCCAGCTTACTCCTTGTGTGTGATGGTGCCTTTGTACAAGCATTATGTTTCAAGCATAATTTGGTGCTTCATGATTTCATGGCATAAGTGCTGGAACAGATAATTCCCCAGTAGGGAGTGCATAATACCATGATAACTGCAGCACACAGCACTTAGCTTGCAAAAATATTTTGGTGAAAAGCACTAAAGTGCAAACCCACGGCGAACTGCGCATGCGCGGTACCACTAATTGTTGGCTTGGCTTTTTATGCCTTTATTCGTGGTATCCCGCTTGTAGCTGGCACGGGGTAGCTACGGTAGTAGATAGGATCGAGAGTCGATACATACCCTTCGCTGCGACTTCTTGTGCCTGCAAGATACACAGAGCGAGCGGACGCTGTCGCAGTAAGCCTATGCTAATTTGCATATTGGCTTGTTCACTTGGTTTTCACGTCATAACTTTTAACGCAGTGTTATTACGAAAATAGTCAAGGAAATGTAGCGCCGAACCAGTTGGCGTAGACTTTTGGCGATCTTGTTGCGCCTAGTGCAAGAAAACGGGAACGGACACAGACACCCGACCAAGTACTGTAACCCTCGCTGCGCATGCGCGCCGAGGGTTATAATAGCTCTCGGCGCATCGTGAGGGCGGACGCGTCCCATGCGCCGTACCACTAATTGATGGTCTGGGTTTAGGTTTAGCTGTTACTCGTGGTCTCATGCCAGCTCGCGCAGAGTCTGACGCGGGCTAACTCTACACTACTAGATAGCATGCGAGGCGATACACGCCCGCGTTGCGTCTTCTGGTGCCTCCGAGGTACGCAGAGCACGCGGATCGTGGTAAGCCATCCGGCCGTCCGTTGTGTATTGCACATTGCCTTTTTCGCGCTCTAGCTTTGCAACGGAGCAGTTTCAGAGAAAACCGTTCGAATTTCTGACCTTCCTTGCCCGTTAAGGTAAGTGTTGGTATTATGAGTCAGGGGGTATTATGGGTAAATATTCCAAAAAGCTGCCAAACACTGTGTAACTGCTTCTACTGTAAGGACGTTAGCCCAGCAAATCGTCGCCACATTTTAACACGTGCTGCGGGTTACTTTTGCGACAAAATAGCCAAAAGTCAAGAGGTCACAATGATTGCATCACTGACTCAAAGGGTTTAAATGAATGTTTTGGTCAAATTATAATTAATTTGTGGTTTTTTGCTTTTTTGTATATCTAAGTAATTATTGTGAAACACGACTGAGCAACTGTTTGCTTCATCAAAGAATACGTTTTAAGTCGACTCATAATACCATCACTGACTCATAATTGCTGCTTTTAGAGGGTTATAAAACAAATATTTTGCATTACCTACTATGAATATATTCTGAAACCGATTTGATTTTTAGAATCGCCATGTCTTGATAGTCATGTAACATAAATTTCACTTTAATTCACCGGTATTTGGAGAAAAAATTAAGAAGAAATTTTAGGTGGCTCAAAATACCAACATCTACCTTAAGTAGTTTGTATCCTTTGTGAGACGAACAA
The DNA here is from genome assembly GCA_030341885.1 of Geodia barretti. Taxonomy (NCBI): domain Eukaryota; kingdom Metazoa; phylum Porifera; class Demospongiae; order Tetractinellida; family Geodiidae; genus Geodia; species Geodia barretti. Next base: position 143,107 of record CASHTH010001072.1, on the reverse strand, counting down.
ACACCCGTGAAGTGAGATGTAGAGTAACACACAGACAAGCAGACAGACCCAACTACTGTACCATCGCTGCGCATGCGCGCCGAGGGTAATGACACTCACCATTTGTTAGGAATGAACACACCCAATCAGTGGAAAACTCTCTGAAACAGCTAATATGTATTTTATGTCATATTGACCACAAAGTAATAGTAGAAGATCTAGGAATGTAGGAAACTATATAGCTACAAGGAAAAGGATAAGCTGCTTGTACAACATTAGATGGATGTAGCCACATGGAACAAAAAAATTCAAGCTGGTTCTCCTCCGGCCTCGATTCAAGAGTGTGACTCTTCGTGCTACGGTAGCTGTGCTGGACCTGGCCCACGTCTCTGCGACAAATGTCGCCAGTTTCGGAATGCGGACACTCTCGAATGCATCGACCAATGCCCAGAGAACTATCAAGCCACCCACAACTACTGTATACCACCAGAGAGTCAGGAATTGTGTCCCATATCGTGCATGCTGAAGCGTGACACTCAAGACCCCACAGAGTGTTCCTGTGACCAACAAACAGACTCTGGAGCCCATCATGGTATTACTACTGGTGGCATAATAATATATGTACTAGTGGGAGTCACCTTCCGTCTCATTATGAATAGTATATTCTGAAATGTATTGTGGATTACGTAGTGATTATAATGTGACTCTAGTTTACTCATTGTGTATGATGGTGTATTTGTACAAGTATTATTTTTCAACTATTAAAAAAATACTTTTTGGTGCTTTATGATATCATGGCATAAGAGCTGGAACAGATAGCTAATTCTTCGCTGTGTAACACAGAGCTTCATTAATGTTCCCAGTACTTGTGTAAGGGAATGAATAATACCATGTTAATAAGCATTCTCTGTCACTTATAACATGCAATATTCCTTGCATTTTTAGAGACAATCACCATTTGTTAGGAATGAACACACCCAGTCAGTGGCATACTCTCTGAAACAGCTAATATGTATTTTAGGGCATATTGACCACAAAGTAATAGTAGAAGATCTAGGAATGTAGGAAACTAGGAGGAAAAGGAAAAGCTGCTTGTACAACATTAGATGGATGTATATAGTGGAACATAATGCACACGAGGGAATGCCCAGCAGCCTTTCAGAGCAATTCCTACAACCATGCACACTATAACAACGTCTAGTACCTAGCCATAAACTGAGTAATTATTTGCAGGAATTGAGGAAACTACTGAGGAGAACCTATAATGTGTCCACCCCCAGTGGCGAACTCTCTGAAACAGTTTAGGGAATATCTAGCAATGTAGGAAACTACAAGGAAAAGGAAAAGCTGCTTGTACAAGATTAACACATTAGATGGATGTATATATATACATGGAACGAATTGATGCACATGAGGGAATGCCCAGCAGCCAATTCCTACAACCATGCACACTATAACAACGTCTAGTACCTAGCCATAAACTGAGTAATTTACAGGAATTGAGGAAACTACTGAGGAGAACCTATAATGCATCCACCCCCAGTGGCGAACTCTCTGAAACAGTTTAGGCATATTGACCACAAAGTATTAGTAGAATATCTAGGAATGTAGGAAACTAGGAGGAAAAGGAAAAGCTGCTTGTACAAGATTAACACATTAGATGGATGCACATGGAACATAAATTTTATTGATGCGCATGAAGGAGTGCCCAGCCATAAACTGAGTTATATTTATAGTTTTGCAGGAATTGAGGAAACTATTGAGGAAAACCTACAATGTGTCCACCCTCATCTTAATGCTTCTCCTCCACGATAAAAATGCGTATAATTGTTTGCATAAAGCTATGTAGTAACAAGTACATAAAAATTCTTCGAAATAAAAATGTGTGGAATATATGGATGCCATAAAAAGCAAGGAGAGAAGACAGGGATGATCTAGTGCATGATTGTGATGCAGGATGATGGTGGTTACATCTTCAAACTGACATTGCTTGCTCATGTAAATGTTACTCCACACAAGCCCTATCGTATGATGTGCAGCTATGACTCGTTTCCTATGCACGTAAGACTGGTAGCTAATACCCTCTCGGTCCTCAGTTTTGAATCGTGACTGTATTTACTTCAATGTTCCTTCAACTAATGCTGCTTTCTGTACAGAATCTCTTTGCCAGTCTTCACACTACATCATTCACCATGTCATGAGTAAGAGTGGCGAAAATATAGGGCTTGTGTGAGGAGTTATTATTACACGAGCAAGAAATGTCAGTTTGAAGATGTAACCATCATCATCCATCGTACTATATACTGCATCACATGCACTAGGTCATCCCTCTTGTCTCCTTGCTTTTTATGGCATCCCTATATTCCACACTTTTTGAATTCGATTTTTATTAACTTGTCACCTTTCCTTTTTTTATTGCATTCAAGTTTTAATTGCATGAGACTGTTTGTTGTGTTTACAAACTTGTAATTTCTGTTTTGATGAATTCTCATCGTGGTACATTGGTGTACCAAGTTTCATTGTGAGAGGTCGCCACCATAAGCAAGTTATAGGCACAAACACAGTTCACAAGTATTTCTTGCCTGAGGCTGTTTATTGTTTTGTTTACCAACTTGTTGTTTCGATTAACTCTTATCATGGTACATCAGTGTACCAACTTACATTGTTAGAGGACCCACCATAGAGGCACAAACACCATTTAAAAGTTGTTATTGCCTGAGGCTGTTTATTGTTGTCTACAAACTTGTAATTTATGTTTCGATGAACTCTTGTCATAGTACATTAGTGTACCAGTTCATTGTTATAGGAACCACCATGAGCAAGTTACACTATTTACAAGTTTTTATTGCCTGAGGCTTCTTGTTGTTGTTTACAAACTTGTAATGTTTACATTTTGATACCAATGATGGGTTGCATATGTGTACAAAGTTTTTCCACTCTGGTATTAGCTTTACCTAGTTAGCACACTTTATTGGTCTATATCATAATGTATGGCCTGGGGCTATTTTTATATTTATTGTTTACTAAACAACATTGTGTACAAACAAAATAATATACTCTTGCATGACCTGTCATGGATTCCGATCTTTGTGCAAAGTTTCATCTCCGTATCTTTCTTGGTTTTTAGATACGCTTGTCGAAACTGAACAACAACACCAATGACAACAAGAAGAATTTGGAAAACTGACTTTCTTGAATAGCTAAATCAAATACCACAGCTAGCTACAGGGCATGCTGCTGCTTGCCTAGCAGCATAATGCAGCCCACCAATTAACAGTACCTCGCATGCGCAGTGCGCAGACGGTTTGCACTTCTGTGCGTATCCTGAAAAGAAGACTGATTCAGACACTGTCAGTGTTCCTTCATTCCCAGAACATGAACACCAACTCAACATGTCTTTCCCCTACTGCGCCAGCCATCATTGGTATTGTGAATGCTGCCAGCTGCTATGATTTGTGCACATGACTCCATCTCTGCTTTCTCTGCTTTTACTCTTGCTGATCGCATCTTTTGACTCAGGTATCAGTTGTGAAATCGCCACAATCCTCCGCATCTCCTCAGCTGTGGAAAGTTCAATCCCGTACTGCTTGAATCTGCATAGGTCTGTACAAAATGCTATTGTCTCTACTCAATACACCCTCACTCAGGTGCAAACATACACAAGGTGGAGAGAAAACTCTAGGTAGGAAACAGCTCTCTCAGGCTCACCGTGGTACTGTCTTTTCTTTATAATTATTATACTCAGCTTATCACACTTGAGTAAAGATGTGTGCAAATTGTGATATATTGTAACGCTGTACTCCAGACAGTTTGGGCCGGGAGGATGCTGTGCATATAGTACCATGAGAGCACTTATTACGTTAGCCGCAGAAAATAGCCCTTCGCATAATTTTTGTGGAAGAAAAATAATTGACGGGAAGACTATATATTATATATACACCGGAGTAAACTATGACGGGACAGTATTATACATGATCAGTTATAACTTATTCAAAGTATCATTGTTCTGGGTTCCAGACCATCAGTTATTTCTTGTTGGAGCACTGTGCTTCGCACGAGCAATATTCGCTGCTGCACTTGATGTTGTTTCTGCGACAGTAGCACGATCCTCCATTCTTGCAGGAACCAGACCCAGGGTCGCATGATTCGCAGTGGTCTTGGCTATCCTTCGGTGCGACTTTCGCGCTTTCCGGTTTGGGAGGCATCTTCCTTTTCTCTTCTGCTGTATGCGAAGGTTAGACGGCGCCGGATCTCATGTGGTAGGTAAAACACTAATTTCGGCCGCTTTTATGGCGTCGTGATTGCACGCTGCGAGGCGGCGCATTCACCGCGCCGTACGTGCGTTCACGGCGCAGAATCCGTCAGTCGTAACCGGGCAGCATGTCATCTGGTCAAGACTCTACCTGTCTGCGCAGGAGGTCGGGATCTGGGCAAATATCCCGGAGAAAAAACACAGAATACACAAGCAGCACTCATTATGAAGGCCGAATTGCAGTACATTTCAGTGTTCGCTGAAACCAACAAGGTACGTACATACGCCTTTCAATCGGTAACCTCTTTTAGAGCTTGCTAGCGCATTGTGTCCCCCGTATGACAGCGTTCTCCGCATCCGGAATGTAACCATATAGCCGTCCCGATCCGGTTGACTCCGTTATGCAGAACTTGACGTAGCTAAAGGGATGATTTATGCCTTAGGAAGATTTTACGACACTCTCCCAAATTTGTACCAAAACGGGAATATTTTACGCAAGGTAAGTTGGCGTAAATTCCCTTGTGTCAGGAGCAGCTGATGTACATAAAGGGGAGATTTTACGCCACCTCATTAGCAACACAGATTAGTAGGGGTTTTACTCCCTATCCTTGTGGTTTTGCTAAGAAAAAGCCATAATGGGTAACAAAATGAGGAGAGCGGCGTAAAATCTTCCTAAAGGCAATTATGGCGTAAAATCTTCCCTTTAAGCATAAAGGCAATATTTTCATTTACATCAACATAATTATGTATATACAACCGTTACTCCGTGCAGCAAGTACGTTAGCTATGCTCTTTGGATTGACTCTAACCTGACAGCTAGGAATCGTTAAAACGGATGTCAAGCCCTCCCTCGGTTTGATTGCAAAAGAGGTCAGGATTGTTGTTGCTCCATTATGATATGTATTGTCATACACAATCGTAGTAGGGTAAGTCCCATATATACTTGATACTACGTTGGCGTAAATCTCCCTTTATGTTGGTTTTGAGAACACAAGGGCCATATGTGCCAACTTTCTTGTGTAATCTCCTGTTGGGTATATACAAACGGGGAAGTGTGGCGCAAAGTATTCCCTAGCATAGGCAAATTGTCATTCTCACCAGTAATAATGAATGTAATTAAAAGGGGGATCTATGGCTCATTCATGACAAAATTCCTCAAAAGGTTTTTGCTCCAAATAGTTAGTAGAGTGTGGACTTCCCTGAAGTGCAGACCTCTCCCCGGAAGTTCATAACTAGAGGCTACAGGTCTGCTAAAATTCCCCCTTCCTGCCTGTGACAAGATAGACTAGAGCTAGTTCCATTTCTTTTGCCATTGGAAAATTGCCATAGAAGCTATAGGAGAGGCCTGACGTTGTTTGTCTTGCTCTGGCTATTGCCCGAGCCGCTCGACCATGTGCTCCAATAGCACCGACTCTCGTTGTTTATGACCAGTCAGTGATCCAAAGTCGAAACACTGACTCACCCACTCACATTCCTAAATGGAAGTCAAATCGTCGGCGAATTGCGCATGCGTGGTATACCGCTAATGATGGGCTGGGCTGCGTTTACTCATGGTCTCCCGCTATATAGTTAGCTCGCGGAGAGTCTGACACGGGGTAGCTACAGTAGTAATAGCATGCGGAGAAGTCGATACACGCCCTTCGTGTGGCTCTTGTGCCTCAGGATACTTACACAGAGCGAGCGGACTCGGTAAACCTGTGCTAATTAGCAATTGGCTTGTTGACTTGGTTTTCACGCCATAACTTTAGACTTTTTGCGAAAATCGCCATTTTGAAAATGAAGGCAGTGTAGCGCTGAACCCGTTGGTGTCGCTTTTTGGCCGGTTTGTTGCGCGTGGTGGCAGAAAACGTGGTAACAGACTGACTGACACACCAAAGTTACCATTCGCTGCGCATGCGCGCCGAGGGTTAATTGTGTGCGTATTCACAATTGCGTACCAAATTAGTGACGTCACTGAATCATTACGTAATCATAAAATTTCCGTAGCAACGGGGCGTTGGCAACGGCCCTATGCCTTTTTCGCGGCGCTTTGCTCACCGAGGATTAGTGGGCGGAGTTTTGACGCAAAACCACGTTGACCCTTGGAGAAGACGCTACGAGTAGATAGGTTTTCGTGGCCCATGGTCGCTTCTCGACAGCGGCCGCAGGCAGCAGAATGAACAGCTATCAAGCCTGAAAAGTTGTCTTCTACCGGATCGCCAGCAATTTTGAGAGAAAGTCTGATTGAAAAGGCAGAAGGGAAAAGCGTTAGACGACCGGTTTGTATACTGTATGCGAAGGCGGTTTGTATACTGTATGCGAAGGCGGTATTCTTGGTCATAATCTGGCCATATATTGATGTGTACGTGTATAATGACGGCCTATTAGAGAGTCGGTAGACTCTCTATATAGGGATGACACGGGTGAAATCTCACGTGATCCGCGTACAAAACGACTAAAAACTCGGTGAGAATCACTCCCTAGGCCTTCAAAACATACTAGCAATAGTCTACGGGCCCATATCTACCTATACATGTCCCCCAAGACCTCATACGCACCTTCAATCGTCCCCGCGAGAATTCGCTCATACGCGATTTCACGATTTTCGTGTCATCATCATCATCATCATCATATTCTTCATCTTCTTCTTCAGACCCGCTAGCTCCTTACCGGAAGCACTTGAAGCGTTGATTTTTTCACAGAACGTCTTCGAATTTGCCGGAGGTGTGCACGCATATCAAGCGATCGTTTGTTTCTTGCCGCAAGTCACTACGGTAGATCGTTGAGTTCTTCCTCGGTAGTCACTGAACAACGCCATTTGCTGCTAACTCAGCATCAGTGAGCCGCATGCGCCGAGGAGGGCGTTTCCAATGCGGCGCGCGCGCATTTTGTCTCGTAAACCTGGTCCACGAACGAGACTAAGCCAGGACTGGATGCCTGCAGAGAAAATGAAAAGCACTGAAGTGCAAACCCTCGGCGTACTGTGACGCGCACGCGTAAGTAAACGCATGCGCAGTACTACTAATTGCTGGGATGGGTTTAGTTTTAGCTGTTACCCATGGTCTCTTGCCAGCTCGCGCAGAGTCTGACGCGGGCTAACTACACTACTAGATAGCATGCGAGAGGCGATACACGCCCTGCGTTGCATCTTCTGGTGCCTCCGAGGTACGCAGAGCACGCGGATCGATCATGCCATAGTAAGCCGTTGTGTATTTGCATATTGGCTTTTTCGCGCTCTAGCTTTGCAACGGAGCGTTTTCAGCGAAAACCACACATATTTTCTGACCTTCATTGCCCGTTCAGTAGGTGGTATCCTTTGTGAGACGAACGAACACTCGAGAAGTGAGATGACGAGTAACAGACAGACACACACAGACAGACAGACCCAATGAAAAGCACTAAAGTGCAAACCCTCGGCGAACTGGGGATGCGCGGTACCGCTAATTGATGGGCTGGGCTGCTATTAGTATGCGTTTACTCGTGATCTCCCGCTAGTAGCTCGCAGAGAGTGTGACACGGGCTAGCTACAGTAGTAGATAGTATGCGAGAGTCGATACACGCCCTTCGTTGTGACTTCTTGTGCCTTCAAGATACACAGAGCAAGCGGGCGACCCGGTCGAGGTTATAAGCGCATGCGCATTTTCCGCAGCGATAAAAATGGCCGACTACGCATTAGCCGTACAATGGTGGAAGCGCTCTAGCTCTGCAACGGAGCATTTTCAGAGAAAACCCCACATATTTTCTGACCTTCGTCGCCCGTTGGGTAGATGGTAGCGTTTCTGGGACGAACAGACATTCGAGAAGTGAGATTGAGAGTAACAGACACACACACACACCCAACTACAGTACCTCGCTGCGCATGCGCGCCGAGGGTTAACTACTCTCATCCTCCAGTCCCTTCTGTAAGTCAGTGTACACTTTGTAAGTGGCTAGCTTGCGTTTTGCTGTTGATTTGTACGAGGAGCAACTTGGCAATCTGCGCCGTGTGCCTTGCCAGGCGCCTTCATTCCGTTAGTCCCCCAGGTTATAGCTATCATTGTAGTCTGATTTCTGAAGCCTGCCCAATGAAACCACCACCATATGTGCCACAACCTAATCGCGTCCTTGTTGGAGACACTACGCATTACACCCTGCTTCAAGTAAGAGCAGTCCATTAGCTTCTGCTTTCAGCAGTTATCTTAACAACATACCCATGAACATCAGAGTGACTGAAAACGCAGTGTTGTTATAAGCCATTAAAAATAGTGGAAACAAGTGGAAAAATCATTTCTTCAAAATGAAAGGGGGATATAGGGATGGCGTGAAGCACCAAAAAGGAAGAAACAAGGGGTCATTACACACCAAATATGCACAAAGCCACATGACACCATCCCTATATCTTTGTCTCATATTAAACTTTGCTTATGAACAATAAAACAAAGATATAGGGATGGTGTCATGTGGCTTTGTGCATATTTGGTGTGTAATGACCCCTTGTTTCTTCCTTTTTGGTGCTTTTTTTGTATACGCTTGTACTTCCGATGCGCAGTACAAAACGAAGCCGGCTCTCGCCAGTGCGAAGTTGTTGCAGGTATCCACAAGGGTTATACTCTGTATATGGGCGAAGGAAGCGCTTTGGCTCTCGCTTCTTTCTCAGTAGAGGCGGCAGCAACCAAGCGTTGACTCGTGCAGGTTTCATGTAGGGGGCGGTTACCCACTAGGCGCGATGATTTCCATATGCGCGCTTAAACTAAGTGAGCGCGTGAAACAGTGGGCTAGATTCGGAGGGTGTGGAATGGCGGGTGTGTAGCGAATATCCGGCAGTTGAGTTATTGACTTGGACTTTAGAGTCGTAAACGGAGTGACCTAGGAGCATTGCCATGGCCGCTATCGAGACTCGCTCGACACTCCTCTCGTTCGACATCTCGGAGGAGACCGGGTTCATTCCCCAGCGGCCTCCCCTATCCTCCCTCCCGCCATACTTCCGAGAGTGGGAAGGGCTGGTGGATCAGCTGAGCGAGAAACTACAGAGGAAGGAGCTCCGACAGGCCGTCCACAGGCTCCCCGAGGTGGGGTTCAGCTCGGAGACGCTGCACAGCGACGAGGAGTGGCAGAGGGCTCTTGTTGTGTTGAGCATGTTGTTCCAGGGCTACATGTGGCAGGACGGGGAGGCCGGGCTTCCGAGCAAGATGCCTGCCCTACTCTCCGTCCCTTTCCACCGAGTCACGGAGAAGATCGGCGTCCCTCTCGTCGGAGTCTACACAGCAAGCGCTCTGTACAACTGGCACATGTTGGACCCCGACAAGCCCATGGAACTCGATAACATTCACGCCAACGTGACGTACACGGGTACAGAGGACGAGTCGTGGTTTTATATGGTGGCCGTGCAGGTGGAGCTGGAGGCAGTCCCAGCCCTCAAGGCCATCTGGAATGGTGTAAGTGCCAAAAAGGAAGGAGACACTGCGGCTCTGGTCGGCCATTTGGCTGTCATTGAGTCTGCCATCACAACCATTCACCGTACCCTCAGGCGTATGTCAGAGCGATGCAATCCAAAGGTTTTCTTTGTCGATATCAGGCCGTACTTTGCCGGTACAAAGGGGCTGAATGTTTTCCCGGACGGAATGATATACGAGGGAGTTGATTCCAAGCCACGAAAGTATTATGGTTCCAGTGCAGGTCAAAGTTCAGCAATTAGGGCTATAGACGTATTCATTGGGGTGGAGCACACTGGGCCCCACGCCGAATTTATCATAGCAATGGAAGACTACATGCCACGCAAACATCGTCAGTTTCTCCGACATGTCGCTGAACAGCCGCCCCTTCGTCAGTATGTCGTTGAGAGTCAAAACAAGGACTTGATACAACAGTTCAACGCCACGGTCGAGGCGTTTGTGAGGTACCGCAGCTACCACATCACTGTGGTGACTCGGTACATTGTCAACCAGCGAGCTCACAGCGTGAATGCCAGTCTCGACATGAAGGGAACAGGAGGAACTCACTTCATGAAGTTTCTGAAGAGTGTCCGGGACAATACAAAAGATATGATGATTCACTTGTAACATTGATTGAAGAGAAAAAGAAATGTTTGTTTTCGTTATGAAATGTTCCTTATTATGTATGAATGTCTCTTGTATACTTCATGTATGTATAATACAAAACTTGCCAGGTAGCTATAAAATATTTTGCATTGGGAACCACAATAGTATTATTATTAATTCTGTTGTCATTAGTAACTACACAGAACAGACACACACATTGTCACACCCACCGTCTCCACCCACAATTACCAGCTGATCACAATGGGTTGAAGCAATTAGACATTCTGTCCCAGTGGACACGGTGCCCAGTTGGACCCACTGGTTGTCAATCAGTTGGTGAATGCAGCTAACTGACGATGAGCTACTCTTCAAACCTCCAACAACCACTAGTTCACCACGGAGTACTGTGGCAGTTGATCCGGATGCAGGAAGCTTTGGGAGTGACGACCACCCTGATGCCATGACCGACTCATTCGAGAGGTAGAGGGAGCACGCGTAGCACTCTCGGTAGGCATCAACTACAGACAGGAGCAGAGTTCCGCTGGTGGTCGTCTGCCGTAGTGCAGCCGAGGGGAAAGCGAGTGGTTTTGGAAGATCAACAAGTGAGCACCATCTTTTAGTTCTGCCATTGAGTATCTCCACCGAGGCCGTCCATCTGCTGTCGCTGACACTGCCTCCAGCTACCAGGATGTTTGTGCCACTCCCATGCTCCACTACCACCAGTGACGGACTGTCTCGAGCAACCGTCATAGGAGGTAGCTCCTCGAACCAGTGTGTCATACGCAGAGTCAATAGCTTGTTGCTGTAGTCAGAGCAGGCTTTCCTCCCTCCTAAAGCAACAAGTGCCCCATCCACAATAGCCAGTCCACAGTTCCTATACGGACACTGTGGTAGTAGGGACCAGGTGTCTCCAGAGAGGGAGTAGCGGTGGACGGCACGGGAACCCAGCTGAGTGAAGTAGGCAAAGTTCTGGTCCGAAGTGGCAGAACCTCTGGTCATGCCAAACTGTGGCAGGCTTGCCTTCAGGGTGCAGTGTAACTTGAGCTAGTATTATAATTATATCAGCAGAACAGAGTTGTATATAAGCATCAGTAGCTTTAATACTGTCATACCTTTCTGTCATTTTCTAAGCTGGGATACTGTGCATCCCGAGATATCTGAAGAATGCACTGCATCATGCAAAAGTATACTCTATACTCAGGTACATACCTCGTTACTGGACTCTGTGGGTGTGGTCGAAGGGCAGTCTTTGTCACACGCCTCACTGACAGTTGGAGGCAACTGAATGTGGGCAGGGTGTGTGTGTGTGTGTGTGCAATGATGTCCACTCTAAAGAAGGTATTCTCTGTATAGCTACGTAAACACTGCTAATCTAAAAAAAGGTGTATAGGGCATGAGAAAAGAAAACACCGAGAGAAGGTTGATGTCAGCTACCCGCTGTGGCTGGGCAGCCTTGTGTTTGGAGCCAAATCGCGTTCTGGGCTTTGGAGTTGGAGCACATTGTCTTGAGTCCAGAATTCTCTGTAGAATACACATAAGCCAAAAAGTCCTCAACACAGTCCCTGGAGACCAACAGTTAGAAACAGAATAGAAGAGCACCAGTGTAAATTAAAACCCTTTGGACGCCATGGATATATATCTCCTTAATAATTTGATGTATAACATATTAACGCCTAGTATTATAGCCATATAAATTCTTATGGACTTATGGAGGCTCTGGGCATATGCCCGTGGCTTGCTAAGGGTTAAGTTAACACTGACTGCCATTTCTTCAAGTTCCTTGTTCTTCTGAAGTAGCATGCTCTGAAACTCGGCCACCAGGTTTTCACTTGTTGTCAGTTTTGTCTCCAGGTAGTTCGTCTTGCAGTCAGTGGAGGTTTTCTGTAAAAGGTGTGCATTAGCTAGCTATTATCATACTAGTAAGTTTAAACCACTACTATAGACCAGGAGGATGCATTATAGGTTGCATGCCATATATAGCTACCATCTGCTGCAGTTGCTCGTGGAGTTTGCCATTTTTCTCCATCACAACAGCCATTTCCTCGTCTTTCATCCTGAGATCATCCTCCCCCTAAAATGACAGTATATTTTTTTAAAATAACCAGTTTTAAGTTTAGAAACCAAGTTTCATAACAATATTACCTGTTTTCTCAGTGATTCAACCTGTTCCCATAGATTACTTGCCTCAGCTTGTTTACCTTCCATCTATATTACAAAGTGAAAAAAACACAGAAGGTGTTTGTATACATTCACTTTGCATTTGTTTAGAAAACTATATGGCAGTATAATGGGAATTGAAACGGCAACATTTCATTGCTATAGCTACTCACCTGTGTTATGAGCAGTTGGTTGGCCTCCTCCAGCTGATTCAGCTCAGAAACTTTACTTCTAAGTCGCTCTTCCAACTCAGACTTTTCACTCACGTGGGAAAACCCACTCTCCTATAATGAATGATACATTTGTAAGACCTCTATAATTATACATGTTGGAGGTAGGTATATAAAACCTTGAAAGGCTGGGCATGAACAGCCTGGATCAATTCCAGTTTGTTCATTGAACTTTCCTGATCTCCGACCATGGTCTTGGCCTCGTCTAGAAGCTGCAGTACCTGCTGAATGTCGGGACGCAAGAAACAGGAGTTTTGTAGACACCTTTCTATGAGGGTAATGAGAGGATGCCCCGCAGGAAATAACTCTAGGATTGTCTGCATGTAGTGTTCCCGTCGCTCCAGTTCGGTCCGTGCCCTAAATATACCATTCCTGTGGTAGGTAGGCTCGAGGAGTGTCTGGGGAAATGTCTGGCCCAGAGTGAATATCGAGACAACACCAAAAGAGAAAATATCAATGGTACCATCATAACTCGACTTCTCGGGTGTTTCACGATAGCCAGCTACAGCCTCTGGGGGCATATAGACTGGGGCACCAGGGCCCTTGGTCATGCTCGCGCGGCCCCTGATGAACGAAACGATACGAGCAACCCCCAAGTCGGCTATCTTGGCCACCATCCCTGAAGTGAGGAGGACGTTCCTTGCCGAGAGGTCGCGGTGGATAATGGGCGGCGAGCGCTCGTGAAGGTAGCAGAGACCACTAGCCACGTCGTGGAGAATGGAGCATTTGAGACCCAACGGGAAGAACGGCTTTTTCTTGCCGATTCGTTCACCCGTCGTCTGCGGTGCGGATTCTTCCAGGAGACCATGGAGATCTGTACACAGTAGTTCCATAACGAGCGTCGGGAGGGGAGAGTCCGGGGAAAACCACACGCCCAGGAACTGGACGATGTGCGGATGGCGAATCGTCGTCATTAGCCGGCACTCCCTCACGAAGGGTGCCGCGGCTCTACGGATGTCCTCGGCAGGGATCTCGGTCCTGTCCTGAAACAAGCTGTGGATTTTCTTGGCCGCGCATACGGCCCCAGGGATGCAGACCTTCTCCACGCTCGCGTACGCACCGAAGCCTATTTTCTCCCCAGTGGATCGCACGTCCTTCAAGACGAAAGGTCCCAGCTCTTCAAAACCACCGTCCATGTTTCGGCGCGGGGGTATAATAATAACATACCTACCCCGCGCATGCGCACACACCATTATGCACTATACACTAGCTGGCACTGTACTGTAGTTCAGAATTCAATCATGTGATTTGCATCAGAAAACAATCACATTAACCACAATCAGTTGGTCTTCTGGTGTTCTGAAGCCTTGGCTACATCTTCGTAAACCTTCTTCCTGTAGTTGTTCCTATTGGGGAGGACGTAGAGGGCCAGAGTATCGGTGAGGGTGGCTGTCAAGGTCAGGAGACCGATTCCGGACACAAGACGAATGAGAAGAGCCGATAGAGAGAACACTCCTGCAGAGAAACATTAGCTATTGTGTAATGCAAAAATTTTAAAAAGGGACCCACAATAAAAAGGTGCCCATTTCAATATTGGATGGTGAGCCTGATAATTATAATAATAGTCTAAATTGATGCCACGTGGGAAACTAGAGCTCATGTTAGTCAAGGTTACAGAGGGCAAAAATTTGTGGATTGGCGATTTAGCTACATCTGTTCACAGCCTACGAAACTTTTGGTACACTGTATATGTATGGTGATAATAATAGAGAAGGCAAGAAATGGAAATTGAAAAGTTACTCAAACCTAAACTTCCTGCCTGGTGGAACTCAACTCTGATTGCATACATCTTCCTCACCAGCCTTCTCTTGCGACCGCCCTCAGACACAGCCAGTGGGATCACCTAACAGTTATACAACATTTCGTCACACATCAGAGAGAGCTACGCAACATACGTACTGTATAATTATACCTGTTTAAGACTGTTGTCCATAAAGGGAACCTTTTTCACCCTATACAGATACTGTATGTCCCTGCAGAAAAGCAGAGTTTCATGTAGTCATCTCCTAGTTTATCCTGGAAATGAGGGAATTGCCAGTAGCTTCTGCCACTTGGCTAATAATGCACACTAACAGGACAAGCTTGGGGCACATGTAGCTATAGTCGTACATAGTTCCGAGCCATGTGTTAAACCAGTTCTGGTAGAAGATGGAGACACTCAAGATACAACCCCTCTCCCTGTAGCTTCGACCTCGAGATGATACAGAGTCTGATTCCCAGTCCAGAGAATGGAGTCCAGACGCATTCAGCAGCTCACCAATGACCAGCTACAAACAGACAGAGATCAAAAACATTTGGTAAATACTTTGAAAAATGTTACAGTTGATGTATTTTACAGGTGACTGATAAGAAGGGGCAAGATAAACTATTTTTGCACATGACATGAATGTGGAATACATAGCTACTCCTTTATGTCAACGGTGGGAAGTACAAAAAACATTATTCACACTTATCATTTATCTTCTACTCTGCTACCATAATAATTTACAAACTGGATGCGAGGGGCTTCCACCATGCAAGAGTGGCTCACCTTGTCAGGCTTCCCAGGAGCAGAGACCTGTTTTATAATGTTCCCAGCTGAGTCGACCAGGTGTCCTGTGATCTGTCTCTGTGAGGCAGCCAGTACTTCCCCGCCCCTCTCGTTAGTGAACAGTCCAGCCACCACTGCATGATCAACCTTCACCACAACTCTTTCTGGAGACTGTCACACCCATAACACGTGAAAACAGCATCACATGACTTAGCCTACTGGACTTCCACCCCCATTACGCACTTAACACCTTGGAAGCAACAAGAACCAACCGTGCAGTTTGTAGTTTTATGCACATCATGTGTGCTACTTCAGTGCTACAGTCCGAGATAGAGACCATCTCTCTACAAAGGGCACTTGTTTCTACAAAGGACACTGTGTTTCAACCCCATGCTAATTCTTTAGTGTAGTATTATTTGGCCTCCGAGATAGGGACGACCTCTCTACAAGGGACAAAACATTGGCCCCATAGTGTCCCTTCTTCGGTGGTTCAACTGCAATCACTAGCCTCCGACCAGGAGCCATGGTAAGGATAGGTCCCTCACCTATAGTTTTGTTGAGTATACCTGTGTGAAGTATTGGGACTCCTCTTTAGTTACGTACTCATCGGCACCGCTGTTGGTGTCAGAGACTTGCTCCTGGACCCTGTCCTTGGAGAGGGTTGTGATTGTCAGAGCTCTAGATTCTGGGGGGATATGTCGGCAACAAGATAATACATTAGGTATAGGGATAGAAACCACAGAATAATAAAATTGGTGATCGAACCAAGTCTCGTATACAGTTGAACATCTGATAATGGACACTACGCCGAAGAGAGGACAACCTCCCTATAATGGACAATCCCCCCCCCTGCCGATAACCACATACACTCCACATATTTCTACCTCCAAGATATGGACAAAACCTCCGAATAATGGACAAACTTGACTATCACGTGTACAAAATAATTCACAAGCAAGAGCCTTGCCTTCTAAAAGATATTCCTTGCCAGCCAGTTATAGACAGTTCTATATAATATTATAGGCATTCTGCTGAGTTCCAGTTGATAGATAGGTTTATGTGGTTTACATTGATAATCATGGTACTGGGTAGAACCTCCAAGGAAGAGACAGAACGTTCGTCCCCATACTGTGTCCGTCACTCGGAGGTTCCACTGTAGCGCCATCTGATTATTGACTGTTACACATACCGTAATGTGTAAGTGTTGCGTAACCGCTGAAATTCCCCCTTGCCAAGAATGTTTGAATTATAGTAAAAATAGTAAGTGTGTGAAAGGCTCAGGTATGGACAAGTAACTGTTCTCAACGGAAAAAAGCACTAAAGTGCAAACCGTGCGACACCTGGTAAGTTCAGTTTACAGCAACAGAAGAGCGAGCCTATTAGAGTTGAACAGTGAATAGCTCCTGCAGTTTCAAGTCGCTGTAAGTTTTCAAAACTTACGCATGCGCACACCGCTTGATGCTTTGAAGGTGCAAGAAGCATGAAAACCGCTGTACGAACCAAGCATTGTAACCCTCACTGTGCGTGCGCGCCGAGGGTTAACGACTGGATTACTGTTTTGTTAGTCTCTACCTATTGGCCAGTTGAGATCCCAAGGGTCAAGATACCGACAGGTAATGTCTCCCTGGCAATATGGCTGGTTGGCCGAGACAGGGGATGATGACTCGTCAGCAAAGTCATCAGACAGAATGAGTTTGACAGTCCCTTGTGGGTTTGTATCCAACTGAGCATTTGGACAATGTAGGAGGAATAGGAGGGAGTGAGGGGAGGAAAAGAAGATTAATTTCGATACCACAACTCTGTAGATAGCTAGCTATGCATGCCTGCAAATATCCCTTGCGCAGGAATATCTCAATGAGACTGTAGATGAGGATGAGGAAGGCTAGAATGTAATAGAGAGCACCCAGCCTCGAGTCCCTGAGCCTCACGTACTTATACGTTACGTAGTCCAACATCACGAAGTCCTCTCAGCACGCCCGGCCCCTCGCGCTCTCGCGGGCGGGCGTGGGCTGAAGAACAAAAAACAAAAACTTGTTCGAACTTGCTGAAGCTATCACGCTCATGAAGTTGTTACTCACCAGTGCAAATTTCTCATTTATCGCCATTTCTGCCTCTTGTCACCTACCGCTTTACTTTATTTTTGTCATTAGAGGCTACAGTATAGTAACACGCATTGTGTATTGTATCGAAGAGGGCAGAAAATACTTTGAACTTTGACCTTTTGGGGGGTTAATTATTGAGTCACGGCGCCGTGGCGCAGGGTCTACACTGGTCACCATTCTAGGCTACTGACAGTGACTGTAGAGAGTGTTCCTCTTTTCTTTTTTTCACTAGGTGCTCGCCACCCGTAGCTCATATAAGATTATCAGATTTGCCGATCGCGTTGTATTATAGTGTGCGCATAGCCACACGGTATAAACACATCACCTTATGGTCGAGCACCCGCGGTAGCGGCGTGATGTGCCGGCCGTATGGCAAGCCGTTTGTAACAAAATTCGACTGTACACAGGCGTAGACCTCACGTTATAACGTCAAAGTCTGCGCAATAATGACGACGTCCCACTGACGTCGACGTCTGAGGCGCAGCGACAACGTCTGGGGCACTAACGATGAAGCCCCATTGACGTCGGACGTGTGGGCGACGTCCCACGTGTGGGCGACGTCCCAGTAGACGTCGACGTCTTATTATTTATTACACACACCAATGGGTGCAAATGAAGAGAGAGAGGATGAATAATGAAAAAAGATATATGGGGTAGTGTGCCATATATTATAATATGTCTATATATAAATGCTAGATACATACAAATCATGCTCAGTGAAATGTTTTACATGCAAATGACCGTACAAACAGTTGTAACCAATTGAAGAATAGGCAAGATTAACAGAGTCAAAAATTATATACTTGACAACAGGGTTATCACTTTCCATACAGAGAGAGATGAACTTTTCAAAGCGATTTAATATCATGTTATGCAAAAAGGAGATTTTGGCAGTCTTCAAGACAATTGACATATGGGAATTCGAGGGGAGGTGCCAAATTCTTCGTAATATTTTATTAATTGCAACTTGGAGATGTTTTAGAGCATGGGAGGATAGGGACCATAAAACGCAGCCATACAGAGAAAGGCAGTATGATTTGAAAAGGTAAGTCAACACAAAATGGTCAGAGAAACCAAAAGTACACATCATAGAGTTAGCCTTGCGGTTAATATCCTTGGCAACTCTAACAATGTCTTCTTGATCGTTAAGGTCAAATGTGACTAAATGGCCCACATGTAGAACTGTGTTTGAAAAGTTAAGTTGAACACCGTTGAACTCAATAATTTCAGCTGGAACAGGATGAGCGTATTTTCTGAAGCAAATTAGTTGAATCATTTCAGTATTGAAAATCAGACCATGTGATGTTGCATATGCAGAACACAATGACAGCATTTTTCTCAGAGCTGAGGCGCAGGGTGCCAACAAAACAATATCGTCTGCGAAACAAAAAACACCAGCAGCAAACATCCATCGCCAACAACAACCCACACCAGACGTTAACACGACTGTCTTAACCATAATATGGAAGTTTGTGACCTCGTCGTCGTTATAGTCGACTGTGTACGGTCGAATTGTGTTACAATACGCCCGGCCAGATCGTATCGCGCATCGCGGCTCGTGTGCGCCGCAGCGGGGCCGGCCTTGCATATACTATAGTGAACGGAGCTATACGGGGTAGAAAAGCATCACGCGCACGACGGCAATTATGATTTCCACTTTTTCGCTGATTTTTGATTTTTCCAAATGGATTTCTATGGATTTCTGACTATAATCTTACGAGATTTCCACCCGTGTCGAACCCCTCGGTTAGGGGCGGATGCGGCAGTCGAAATGCCAGTTGAATACCGACCTGATGGAGGCGCGCAAGATGAACAAATGACCGGAGAAAGGATGCCTAAACGTTCGGCAAATATATCTCGAGCAAGCAAGCTCACTGAAAAATTGTCCCATACTTAAGCGGTGCGCATGCGTATAGACACGATCAACGCGCTACCTGATCCGCTTGCTCTGTGTACCTTGGAGGCCACAGCGAAGGACGTGTATCGACTGCCGCATGCTATCTACTACCGTAGCTAGCCCGTGTCAGATTCTCCGCGAGCTACTAGCGGGAGACCGCGCCAATAGCCCAGCCCATCCATTAGCGATACCGCTCGCTCATGCCCAGTTCGCCGAGGGTTTGCACTTCAGTGCTTTTCATTTGAAGTTGGACTACAAATGGAAGCACGTATAATCATGTAACGCGCGTTTTTCTGTCCTGTAAAACCGGTCTGTCTGGTGACAGCCAAGTTAGTCGAGTCATGTTTATCGTGTGTGTGGTGTGGAGCTGCTAGCGCTCATGTCTCTCTTCCTCTCTACTACTGTGTATGCTACTGTAATGTGATAATAGAGTAAAAGTCAGCGTTGGCCTGCTTGTGTCGAGGCGGCGGCGGCGTGACACAACCACATATTGTTTGAACACGACAAATGGCCTTTTTCTTTAAAATGACATCCTCACTCCTCAAACTTGCAAACGGTTGGTACACATACGTAATACATCGTTTCCATGGTGACCAACAAATAGCTTCACTCTTCAAACTTGTTAACGGCAGCACACATGGAGATGAAACATGGTACACATGTGTATTACATCATTTCCATGACGACAACTGGCATTTTTCTCTATTATTCATTCTTATAGGGGGCTTGCCCCCTTTCACAGAGATATACATAGTAGTATAATGAGTGGAGACAAGTATTTAATTATTAAAATCCTTCAAATTAAATAAGAAAGGGAGACAAGATAGGGGTGAGATACACTAAGCTGACACCCCCGACCCCATCACACAATCCCTATAATTATATTGCCTTTGGTGAAGTATTAAACATTCACCATAGGACTTAGAAAGTCACGCCACTGAGTAACCAGCACCATTATATTATTATATAAGGAGTTTAAGAGTGGCAAGTTCTTATGAAGAGACAGCCTTGACTCTGGAGCTTAACTCTCGAGCTATCAGATACATTAGTTGCCCACGGGCTAGTGGCAACCGGCGAAGACACGGGCACGTAAGCGATGTTGTGGATGAATTTATATATGGCCGTTAATTACTACATGTCATCGACAACATCGCTTATTCTAGTACCTCTGTCTATCGTCTATATACAATCTGCGCAAGTTTGACGCACTAACTCCGTTCCGTTCCGTAGTTATGGCCTGGATAATATCCCGCCTGGATGATATCCCGCCGTCGTTACGCGGAATTACAAGGAAACGTGACACGGGGAATAATCAAACCTTTTACGGAGTCACGGAATTCCACTTTACTACGTTTACGAATGCGGCCGGATGCACGCGCGCGCGCAATGTTTTTTGGTAGGCGAAACGTCATCAGTATATATAAAACAACAAAAAAACAAAACAAACACAAAAAAACAGAGACATTACATATCAGAGGGAACATGTCCCTCTGCAGCAGCAAGTTCAATGTTGAGCTCACTGACTGGGGCGGTGGCGAGAGGATCTACTTCCTCGGATGCAGAGGATAGCAGATTGGAGTATAGAGAATGATAGGCGGCAGCGAATCCAACCCATGACTAGAGAGTATTGCTTGTCCTGCGCGCGCATGTCGTAACACGGACTTGTTACGAGAATACGGAGGTACACCGGAAGTTGACGCGACGTTAGATGCGGCGGAATGGCACTTGCGTTTGAGCTCATAACTTCGCAACGGAACGGGCTACTCCCCTGAAACAAACGGCAAACTATAGAGCATTTATAGGACTTTCAGTCTAGCGCACAAAATGTATTTCGCTAATTTGCGCCATAAGGGTCGTTTTCTCAGAGCCTGTCACATAATTATACAGGGATTGTGTGATAGGGGTCAGGGGTGTCAGCTTCATGTATAGATATCCCATCCCTATCTTGTCTCCCTTTCTTTTTGCCATCCCTATAATTATTAACCCTCGGCGCGCATGCGCAGCGAGGGTTACGGTATAGTTGGTTTGTCTGTCTGTCTGTCTGTCTGTCTGTGTGTCGACGCTTATTCTGGCACTACAGGCTACGGGGTGGCGAATGAGCGATACCAACGGCTTCATAACTACCCGAACCTGAAATATTATTAGCCGATTTCCCTGAAACGATTGCGTTCGAGAGATATTATGCCTTGAAAACAAGCGAAAAAGCCAATATGCATAATAGCACTGGGCTTACCGCGACCTGATCCGTCGCTCCTGTGTGCCTTGGTGGCTCAGGAAGTCACAACGAATGGCGTGTATCGACTCACGCATGCTATCTATATACTACTGTAGCTAGCCAGTGTCAGACTCTCCGCGAGCTATATACTAGCGGGAGACCACGGAGTAAAGGCATGAATAGCCCAGCCCATCAATTAGCAGTATCGCGCGCTAGCGCAGTTCGCCGAGGGTTTGCACTTTAGTGCTTTTCAATTCGCAGCCAGGATGTAATTAAACTCTCGGCAGCAAGGGGTTTGCAACACTTGGTTTGTCTGTGTGTGTGTGTGTGTGTCGACACTTATTCTGGCACCACAGGCTACGAGGCGGCCTATACCCGAAATCAACGACTTCAGAACTTACAAATATGCGATTTTCCTGAAAACGAGGACATGATGCCGTGCCAAGCAACCGAAAATAATCGCGCTGCCTTACTGCGATCTGATCCGCTCGCTTTGTGTTCCTTGGAGGCACAAGAACTGACGACTGAGGGCGTGTAACGACTCCCGCATGTCAATACTACTGTAGTAGCTAGCCCGTGTCAGACTCTTCGCGGGCTACTAGCGCGGAGACCACAACCTTGGCCCAACCCATCAATTAGCGGTAACCGCACATGCGCAGTGCGCCGAGGGTTTGTTCAGACCTTTCATTTACTTTTTATTACAGTAGTCCTCAACAATGCCATGCTGTTCCATCAACTTGTCCAGGAAGGGAAGGTGAGGGTATGTGTTATAGTCGTCTGTGAGCTCTTCTCCCTTCAAGATGTCGCGGAGCCCATTGGTGTAGGCATCATTGTAGTCTTTGACTACAGTCATCGTGTTAGGCGAAAAAGAGTGATTGAACATTAGCAGATCATAGGGATCGAGAGCAATCTTGTCCTTGTAAGCATACACATGTGCCAGCCAGTAGACCCTCTCTTCGTCAGAAGGCAAAGACTCAAGATAGGCAAGAGCTTCCTCTTCGTTGAAGTATTTGGATTCTCCGGATATTTCTGCAATCTTGGTGTTAGCTGGGATGAACTGGTCTGCAAACACACCTAGTCCCTTGCCTTCGCTCTTGTCCAGCACAGCCTTGACCAAGAAACCTCGTGCAGGTCTTGGAATTAGCTCACCTCTTAGACTCTCTGCACTGTTGTATTTAGACATACGTAGCTATAGCAGTTGCTGCGTCTTTGTCCAGTAAAAATTATGGGATGAATAAACTTCAGCTGTATACTTTTTTGTATCCTCCGCTTTGATATCTGACGCAAATTGATAATGCAGTAGCTAGCTGCTTTATATTGCCACCTGGCCAATTTACATGGAAAACGTCCTGCTGGCAGTCTAGTCTAGTAGTAGCTAAGCAAGTTATTAGAGAACCCAAAAGGATTTTCAACTTTAATACAATATATGTAACAAAACCAGAACAGTGAGAACTAAAGATGATACAGCACTTATTATAGGAACTAAGAAAGTTCGGAAATAGATTCATAACTTGTAAACAAGTTAACCCTTTGGACGCCATGGGTATCTCCTTAAATAGGGAGAAATTGATGTATGACATATTAACACTTAGTATTATGAATTCTTATGGGTTTATGGAGACACTGGACATTTTATAGCTATGTCCTTGGCTTGCTAAGTGAATAGCTATATAGTCCAAATTCTTGAGTAATAAAATCACTCAACAAAACCAGAACAGTGAGAACTAAAGATGATTCAGCACTTATATAGGAACTAGGAAAGATCAGAAATAGATTCATAACTTGTAAACAAGTTAATGAATAATTATAGCCCAAACTTCCTGAGCAATAACATCACTCAACAAAACCAGAACAGTGAGAACTAAAGATGACAGCACTTATATAGGAACTGCGAATGTTAGGAAATAGATGCATAACTTGTAAACAGGTTAAAGAATATTATTATAGCTAGTCCAAAATTTCTGAGCAATAAAATAACTCAGGAAGTTCCTGTTGGCAGGAAAAGCGAAGGTGTTCCAGGCTGCACTCAGGGCCGAATATTTGACAACACTTTGGGCTGAGTCAGCCACTTTAGACCACACACAGTTAGCCGACAAAAACTTACCAGCTTGCTTATCTACGACCAGACCCCCATCAATTAAAGGGTGTGAACAAAGCATGGATACGAACAGTGAGAAAGCCGTGATCGATGGCAAACAGCTGCTCAGGGTTCCCTCCACCAACTGTCTCCACCCAGTGTGGAAAAAAGAGGGAGTTGTCCCTGTAATGAGAGTAATTTGTACCTAAGAAGCCACTTGGAGTTGGCACTATATCCAATGACTTTCATACCAATGGTTTGTTGGCGGGAATAGTTCCAACCAACGGTAACTGCACAAAAACCACCAGCTGTTGTCGCTGTTCCAACACTGATGTTAGGAGTGCCTGGTCCACGTGGTTGATAAACGATATTAACTGTCTCAATGCGGAAGCCTGAGAGCAGTGGATAATACCTGGATGCACTTGATAGCGCAGCTGTAGTGCTCTATGAAACAGCACGTTGCAGGAATTGAGAAAGGGGGGGGGGGGGGCACACTGTTGTTTTCACTTAATAGAAGTGTGCAATCTAGGGGGTCTGGGGGCATGCTCCCCCAGGAAAATTTTGAAATTTAGCCCTCCTTAGATGGATTCTAAAAGGCAATCTGGGGCATAAAACAGGCTAGCACAAATTGATGCATTTTCCAGGTGAGACATGGTTTTATCTAAGTTGGGTATTCAAGAAAAAAGGTGAACACATAATATTCAGAGTGATGCACGTGCATACTATAATGATACAACCACTGGCCAAAGGGTTCTGAAGAAGCATTCTCCTGGAACGCTTTGAAACAAAAGCAGTGATAATGGCATCATAGTCCAATGCTACAAAAGAATGAGTGCATTAAGGCGACCTTGTCCCATAGTACTCCTCGGTTCATTCTTCACATACTTCAATGCTGAGTTGCCTCTCTCTACAGTCGCAGCTGTAACTGGAACCACCAACAGCAGTTTTAACACTGTAGAAATGTTGGGGTAGGCTTTGCTGTTTATTTGTTCCAGAGTGTCACTAATGCCATGAGGCACAGGTGTCGAGCAACAGTCCATCGCTGCTTCCACAGCTTGACTTAGACTTCTGGTGCAAGCAAGTCTTCATTGAAGTGCTCATGTAGTTCTACTACCTTTTCATCCGTGAGGCTAGTTAGGTTTGGAGGCAAAAGCAGAAGTCCTTGGGCGGCTTTCTTGTTGAGTTGGATGAATCTTGTTGACAGTTCAGATAGAAGGTGATCAACAAAGGGTAGCTACAAAAACTGCACGCCTTGAGGGGTGTCTGCTTCAACACTGATGTCACACAGCTGAACCATCTTACACATTGAGTGATAATACTTCTCAAGCTCCCTTTCTGAATTCTGCCTTAAAACATCATTGACAACTTAAACTTCCTTGTAGGCTGTCAAAATATTACCTTGTGTTGATCCTTGCAGAAGACAACTGAAGGCCTTGGTATAGCCAGTGAAGTAAAGGTTAGTTTGGAAGGTTGCAACGAATTGGTCAGAGCAGATGGATCTCAGAAGTCCATTTGCTTCAGTCATGCTCTTGGAGTTCCAATTACCATCAGAATTGCTGGCAATAGCCTCCAAGCAAACAACAGTATAGGCTCATAGCTATATTATCTCTACAAACTCTGCTATATAGCACAGTATGTCGTTCTACCCAGCGTGCTTCACACATCACTTTTGCTTTAAAAGACAATGGTGAAAGTCCTTTATTATTCCTCTTGGCATTAACTTTTATGACTGCTTGCTCTAATCCCCTTTGTCTCTTTGGATAATATTTGAAAAATATTCCCACTGCTTTTAAGATCAGATAACATAGACTGTATGAATTGTGTAAGAGCCAAATTTAGCTGATGACTGCTGCAGTGATAATAATTATGTAGCTTTGGGAACATATTCTCGGAACTTGGCTTTACATGCAGCCTGCCCCATCATAAGCTTGTGCACGACAAAAGGTAGCATCAAGTCCAAAAGAAACAAGAGCCTCAAGTATCGTGGAACAGATTGAAGTATATTATACCAGTTACATTTTCACAAGCAAAAATACTTACAAGTCTCTTCTACAATGGCATGTTATCCTTTACATAGCGAAGGGCCAGCCCTAGCTGCTCCCAGTCTGCCACCTCATCTGCTGCAAAACCAAAGAATTGCTTTCACATCATTGGTCAGGATGTTAGCTACTGCCGATAAACTCAAGAACTTCATTCTGAGATGTCTTGGATAAGTAGCTAAGTAGCATTTTGCACACTGCTTTTCCAAAAGTTCCTTCAATAATATATACAGTGTCTCTGAAGTCACTATTCTGAAGTCAACCAGAGCACGGAACTTTCCCTTACTGATATCATCGGAAGTTGAATCATCTCGGTGGCCTCCAAGTGCAATTCCTTGCCGTCCACACATCTCCAAACATTTAATGATGGAGGTCAGAACTTTTCACAAGCTTCTGGCTTTCGTAAGTAACTGCCAAGTCAACTCGAAGACTAGGGTTTTCCATGGTCGATACAAATGTACTGAGCCTGGCCCCAGCACCTTGGTGGTAATGTAACTGTGCATGAGCCATCAAATCAGCTTTTCCATCCTTCCAGTTGTGGTATGGTTTTGTTACTAGGTACTGGGCCCGAGATGCCCTTTCATGTGCACCGCTAGTAGGGAAGAGGACCCTGCGAAGACCTAGAGTAAGACAAAAAGTCAAACCACTCGCGGTTACAGCACCTTTGGTAGGTTCCACCCTTCCTCTCTTGCTGTCCTTGTATGTTTTGCTGGGAATATAATTATACTAACGCTGTACCCTCGCTGCGCATGAGCACCGAGGGTTAATATTTATTTATTTATTATTACACACCAAAAAGGTGCAAATGGAATGAGGAAATGAAGAATATGAAGAAGAAGGGTGGACCAGCGACCAGCTGGACTATGTCCCGTCGCCAACCAAGGGCTTAAAGGGCTCCTGGACTGGCCACTGGCCCACTAAGAAAGAAAAAAGTGACAAACAACAAATAATAGGATAGGAAGGAAGAGAGGGGCTACGAACAAATAAGATGATCAAATATAATGGTGAACTGTGTAAGCCAAAATTCAGTCTGATGGAATTACCGAGGTAGTTTTTATGGCGTTCAGTGGAGGCTTCCTCTCCTTAATGCGATATTTTACCTGATCAGGAACGGTCAGTTAGGATCGCGATGCAGTGACAAAGTGAGCGATGTCTAGTGGACTGCCGGTCGGTGTCATCCGGTGTAGTCACCTCAGTCTAAGGGCGAAATAAGCTCATATGCTGGGCCACAGAATCCTGCGTGTTGTTTTCAGCGGAAACTAAGCGTTGTTCCTGAGCTCTATACGCTCTGGTACAGGAGGAAAGAAGCTGGTGATCGACGCATCCTGCTTAGTCGCCATTTGACCGGGTTCATAGCAGCATGCGCCACAGGCCGGAGCGGCGGGGCACGTGCTCCCTGCCCCCTAGTCCCCTGGCCCCTAGATCCGTTGTCTGTGCCAAGCATGAATTTCGTACGATGGCCAGCTGGTAGAGGGTCCGCCCCGGAAGGAACGGAAGCCCAATTACTCCACTCAATTACAGTGAGGGGTAAAGATGGATTCAATTTCACGGGTCTTAGTGCTGAGGCCTCCTGATAGGCAGTAGCTACGGATGCGCAGTTAGCTACGGACGTAGAATCACGTTCGCCCGCTCCCCAATTGATGCGAAGACAAGCAGCTGAGGTTCCATCATTTTACAGGGCAAATAGTATGTCTAAATACATCAGTGCAGGTACTAGAGGTGGGCTAATTCCAAGACCTGCACGAGGTTTCTTGGTCAAGGCTGTGCTGGACAAGAGCGAAGGCAAGGGACTAGGTGTGTTTGCAGACCAGTTCATCCCAGCTAACACCAAGATTGCAGAAATATCCGGAGAATCTAAATACTTCAACGAAAAGGAAGCTCTTGCCTATCTTGAGTCTTTGCCTTCTGACGAAGAGAGGGTCTACTGGCTGGCACATGTGTATGCTTACAAGGACAAGATTGCTCTCGATCCCTATGATCTGCCAATGTTCAATCACTCTTTTTCGCCTAACACGATGACTGTAGTCAAAGACTACAATGATGCCTATACACCAATGGGCTCCGCGACATCTTCAAGGGAGAAGAGCTCACAGAGGACTATAACACCTACCCTCACCTTCCCTTCCTGGACAAGTTGATGGAACAGCATGGCATTGTTGAGGACTACTGTAATAAAAAGTAAATGAAAGGTCCTTTTCTCCCTTTCTTTAAGCAGTTGATGGAACAGCATGGCATCGTTGAGGATTACTATATATAAAAAAACAGTAGCTTAGGCAAAGAGGTGATGGAAACTAGTAGCTATAGACATTATTCCAGGTGTACTGATTTTTTCTATGCTGTTATAAACCCTCTGAAAAGTTATTGCTGATTGCCCAACCCTTACAAAAACCTGGCACGCCATGTGTATCTACCTGGAGTAACTATGTTGAGAGTTGTTTGCAGTGCTCACTGACAGTAACACCTAAGTATACTTATAGCTGTTTACCAGCTCAAGTGACTGACCACCAAGAGTTAAGGTTGGATACGGCTCTTTTGCTCTTCTCCTCTTAGATATTACCATGTATTTGCACTTTGTCTCATTAAACTTCATTGCATTCTCAACTGACCACAACTGATTTTAATGTTAAAATGTCAAGCAACTGGAGGACTAAACACCTTTGAATTGATGGGCACTTTTACTACAATACCAACATGCAGTTCACAAACTTGTCACCCTAAAATTTCAGGGTCACCCCTGTAGTGTGCAAAATAGCCTTTCAGACGGTCTGGATACACTGGCACCTTTTTTGTTATAATTAGCACATGGGAACGAGCCAGCATAGTTGCATCTTCTTTCCTTGTAACAGATTTGACATAATGGTCAGGGGATCCCTTAATTTAGCCTATATGGTTTCCACTTGTTCGCAGTCATTCGACAAAAATGTGCGGCGTTTTTGCTACATAATTATGTCAATTGTTACAAAGAAAGAAGATGCAACTATGTTGGCTCGTTCCCATCTGCTAATAATAACAAACAAATTTGCTAGCTTATGCATCCTCCACGTGTTCCTTTCAACTTGTATATAGTGAGCACTGCAAGCAACTCTCAACATAGCTCTATACTCCAGGTACACATGGTGTGTGCCAGGTGTTTAAGTCCAGATATATAATTGTTGTGAATCCGGTATGTGGGGGTGAACACACTGTTAGCTATATACTATTGTATTTGGTAAGAGCGTGGCTTGGTTTTAGCAATCAGCATAATCTTTCAGGGTCTATAACATCATAGGAAAAATTCTGTACACCTGAAAACGTATCCACATCTTTGCCTAAACTACTATTTTTTTCATCAACAATGCCATGCTGTTCCTTTAACTGCTTAATTAAGAAGGGGAGATCATGGTAGGTGTTATAGTCATCTGTGAGCTCAAGATATCGCGGAGCCCATAGACGTAGGCATCGTTGTAGTCTTTGACTATATACAGTCGTCGTGTTAGGAAACTGGACGGTCGCGGACCGAGTTTCGTGCTGTGCGCATGGATATAAATGCGCGGCGCGGCTGACCTCGTCCGCTCGCTCTGTACTGTGTATCTTGAAGGCACAAGAAGTCACAACGAATGGCATGTATCGACTCTCCCGCATACTATCTACTATACTGTAGCTAGCCAGTGCCAGATTCTCCGCGAGCTATATACTGGCGGGAGAAACGCATACAATTAGCGGTATGGCGCATGCGCAGTTCGCCGAGGGTTTGCACTTTAATTATTACAGTAATTCTCAACAATGCCATACTGTACTATCAATTGGTCCAGGAAGGGAAGGTCAGGGTATGTGTTATAGTCCTCTGTGAGCTCTTCTCCCTTGAATATGTCGCGGAGCCCATTGATGCAGGCATCATTGTAGTCTTTGACTACAAGGGTCATGTTAGGCGAAAAAGAGTGATTGATCATTGGCACATCATAGGAATCGAGAGCAATCTTGTCCTTGTAAGCATACACATGTGCCAGCCAGTAGACTCTCTCTTCTTCGGAAGGCAGAGACTCAAGATAGGCAAGAGCTTCTTTTTCATTGAAGTATTTAGATTCACCGGATATTTCTGCAATTTTGGTGTTAGCTGGGATGAACTGGTCTGCAAACACACCTAGTCCCTTGCCTTCGCTCTTGTCCAGCACAGCCTTGACCAACAAACCTCGTGCAAGTCTTGGAATTAGCCCACCTCTAGTATCTGCACTGGTGTATTTAGACATACTATTTGCCTTGTATGGAACCTCAGCTGCTTCGTCTTCACATCAAATATCGGCGAGCGGGAGCGAACGCGATTCTACGTCCGTAACTGCGCATCCGTTTGGATTACTGTCTATCAGGGAGGCCTCAGCACTAGGACCAGTGAAATTGGATCCATTGAGTGAGTAATTGGGCTTCCGTTCTTTCCGGAACGGGGCCCAATCCATTTGGCAATCGTTCGAAATTCGTGCTCGGCACAGAGAACGGCACGAGCGGATCTAGGGGACCGGGGAGCACAGGTGGAACGTGACCCCGACCCCACCCCCCCCTCTTTTCGGATCGGTCGCCCCCCTCCCGCGCGCAGGCTCCCGCGGCGCGCCTGTGGCGCATGCTATGAACCCTTTCAATGGCGACTAAGCAGCAGGCTGCGTCGATCACCAGCTTCTTTTCTCCTGTACCAAAGCGTAAAGCTCAGGAAGAATGCTCAGTTTCCGCTGAAAACAACATGCAGGATTCTGTGGTCCGCGATATGAGCTTGTTTCGCCCTGAAACGGAGGTGACCGTCACGACCGTACCTGATCAGGTAAAATATCTCATCAGGAGAGGAAGCCAGCTTTTCCATCCTTCCAGTTGTGGTACGGTGTGGTCACTGGTACTGGACCCGAGATGCCCCTTTATGTGCACCGCTAGTAGGGGAGAGAACCCACGCCAGGCAAAATTGACCCTGCAGAGTTAAACCACTCGCTGTTACAGCGCCTTTGGTATAGGTTCCACCCTTCCTCTTGCTGTCCTTGTATGATTTGATGGCTCATGCACAGTGGCATTAGCTACCACCAAGGTACTGGGGCCAGGCTCAGTGCTTTTGTATCGACCATGGAAAACCCTAGTCTTAGAGTTTACTTGGAGTTACTGACGAAAGCCAGAAGCTTGTGAAAAGTTCTGACCTCCATCATTAAGTGTTTTGGAGATGTGTGGACGGCAAGGAATTGCACTTGGAGGTCACCGAGATGATTCAACTTCCGATGATATCAATAAGGGAAAATTCCGTGCTCTGGTTGAATTCAGAATAGAGTCAGGAGATAATATATACTGTATTGAAGTAAAAGCAGTGTGTAAAAAATGCTACTTAGCTACAGTACTTATCCAAGACGAACTTCTTGAGTTTATGGGCAGTATCCTGACTAAAATTTTAGATGATGTGAAACCAAACCAATTCTTTGGTTTGGAAGCAGATGAGGTTGCAGACAGAGCAAAGAAAAGGGTGATGCAGCTAGTCCTATCACTATTGGTTGCACAATTGACAATGGAATTTCTATCAATTGCAATAACAAGACGGACATAATAACATGGCTATTTGACTCATTAACAGTGATCAGCACATGCATGGTCCAAAAACATCCAAGGAATGAAAATAGCAGCAAAATATAATATTATGGTTAAAATAGAACGCTACTGCGTATATACCTACCGACCTAGCAGCGAGGCGACGAAATTTTAATTGCCTACCCACGGAGGCGGGGCTCCACGATTGCTAATGAGTGGCGTGGCTTCAGTACGATGGCCCAGAAGTAACTTTCCCGTTTCTCGTTCTCCGTTCCTTGTTCGTGTTTCGCGTTTCTCGTTTTCCATCGTAGTTTCGTTAATTTGGCACGGAACACCTGCAGTCCTGCAATCCTGCAATCAACTGGAGACCAGAAGTCACTTCAAGAATGTGCTTATGCGCCAGGAGTAAGTGTACGCAACCCAGTGGGATTGAGTCGCAGTGGCAAAGGGTAAATAGAGAACTGGGGTATCTATTAGTTGCCAGGTCAAGGTAACAGAGAGGAGGCAATGAAGAATTAGTCTTGGTAGCTACCAATCTAACCCTGTACTAGTCTTCTCCTAGCTTAACTTTTTTTCATGGATTTCCATGCACTATGTCAAACTTTTGAGTGTCCTTACATGAAACGGTTGTACATCCCATTCTGCCACTCTAACATCAAAGCATAACTTAGTCTGATTACCTTACCAGGGCCCAGAAATGCGGAAGAGAGGTTTCCACACCACAATTGGCCGATTGTGATTATATTACTACTAGCTCTTGCCTACACCTTCTTCATGTTATTCACTCCATCCATCTACCAGTTTGTCACCACAGCAAAAGATTCTTCTGAGAATGAGGTACAGCACATGCATACTAGCCTTACATTACCTTATTTGTACCCGAGTGAAAGTTACACTGTGTTCCGAGCACACGTCTTGCAATACAGTGGAAATAAGTGGTATAGAATCTATTTACATGCCCAAGCTATATAATTACAAGTGGAAAAATCATTTCTATGCAATGAAGGGGATGTAGTGATGTCTCGTCATTAAAAAGGAAGGGAACAAGAAGATGCCTACACCAAGACAGATAGCTAGTCATTCATAACCCCATCCCTACATTTTTCAAGATCCGCAGTTCATGTATATACACATCTGGATGTTATGAGGCCTTTTCATTGCCTAATGCATTCATGACTAGCAAACATTTCTGAGGCTAAAAAAGAATGTAGGGATGGGGTTATGAATGACTAGCTATCTGTCTTGGTGTAGGCATCTTCTTGTTCCCTTCCTTTATAATGACTTGACATCCCTACATCCCCTTCATTTCATAGAAATTATATTTTCCACTTGTTCCACTCATTTTTTCATTTGGGCAAAGCCCCAACAAAAAGGAGATGTCGGTAAATAAGTTGTGATGCAACTGTTTGCCGCGCACACTGCATTTCATACGCACGCACACACAGACAACTCCCCCACCGTGCATGCTGAGTTAGCAGCAAAATGCCGTCGTTCAGTATCTCTACCGTGAAGAGCCCCATGATCTACCATAGAGATGTACTGCAGGAGAAGAAAGATAGCTTGGTATCAGTCTACATTTCCCTCAACTGTGGAGGCATAGATGGACGCTTTGGGCTTACTTGTTACTAGAGATGGCCCCGAGAGTTGGTGCTGGTGTGTTTAGAAGGCTTATCTAACTGAGTGTTGAGGCATTTTGTCCACGGATCACGTGAAATTTCACCCTTCACAAGATACACAGAGCAAGGGGACCCGCTCTAAGTAAGCCTGTTCTAATTAGCAATTGGCTTTTTCGCTCGTGTTTCACACCACAACTCTCGAACGCAGCAGTTTCAGAGAAAACCCTACATATTTTTCGACTGACGCCGAATACGTGGTATAGTTTGTGGAGCGATTGATAGCTCGTGAAGTGAGATGTCAGGACAGACGACAGACACACGCAACAACTACGGTAACCCTCGCTACGTATGCACACCGAGGGTTAATGTTCCTAAAAACGGGTAAAAATTGCACGTCGTTCAATGCAGGAAAATTGCACTGCTCGCACACACACGTGATATTTGGTTCTATTATGGCTCAAACCCACTTAGTAAAGCAGAGCATGCTTGAAGTATGTGCATTGCCAGTCATACAAAAAAGGAAGGTATTATCAACTGCATTCAGATGACTATGTACATAGGCTTGCTTCGGTTGTTAATCAGAATTATAATGAATCGCTTCACTACTTTCATGTCATAGTCTTCTGAGCCATCCCATGCTTACTAATAAAGGCTGCAAATCACATGTTTGATTGATACAGCGAACATGACCCCACAACACCAGATTGATATGACATACACATGCAGTCGGACCCCAGGAACAACATATACCACCACATCACCACAAAACTCCGTGCTACAACATTGTGAACAGAGTCCCGTTTCAACCGACATTATATAATGACTGGGCTTGAGAATGAATCTGTATGTAACAGCGTGGAAGGTAAAATATAACGGGGGACATTATTGCCGAGCGCGTTAGCGTGAGGCAACTACTCCGTACGTATATACGTACATACGTGTCGTCACGCTTAAGAATGTCAATTAGTCCAGCTTAGGAATGTCACTTCCGTTATTCGTAGGAAGTTTAGCTTCCGCTGTGCCAGACTTCCTGCGCACAGTCAGTAGAGCGCGCGCACGAGCGGCCTCAGTCGGAGTGTTTACGCATTGGCTGGCAGGCGCGAGGCAAAATATGCGTGTGCGCATTCCTAGTAATGTATATGAGTTGTAGTAAAATTAGTGGAAAAGTTGCAGCAGTATGTCAGAAAGTCTATGGAAAAAAACACCCTGCAGAAAAACACCGCGTGTGTCGCGTGGAGGACTGAAAGTATTAAGAGGTCTTTGGGAACATGAGGGTCTAAGAGAAATGATCCCCTTCCCCAGGAAGGGATTGAACTGATCAAGGAAACAATCATTCAGCACCGGTATCCTATGATGACCACCTCTTCTCCTGGCTTTCGACCTATCTGGAAATCATGCACAGATGCCATAAACTATGCCTGCAGCAAAATCAGAAGGCAGAGGAAGAGCTAGATGTAGAACTTCGTTACCAACTTTCCATTAGTGCATATAGATCAACCCTCATTGTTAACCGTCGGTGCTCATGTGCAGCGAGGGTTACGGTAGTTGTCGTGTGTGTCTGTCAGTCAGTCCGGTACCCTGACATCTCACTTCACGAGCCATCAATCGCTCCACAAACGATACCACGTCTTCAGCGTCGGATAAAGGTCGAAAAATATGTGGGGTTTTCTGAAACAAACGGCGTGTATCAACTCCCGCATGCTATCTACTGCTGTAGCTAGCCCGTGACAGACTCTCCACGAGCTACTAGCGAAATGAAAATGAAAAAGCACACCCTCGGGTGTGCTTTTCCTACATACCTGGGTTTTGGTCGAGGTTGGCATCCAGTCTACAATGCTGTCTGTGACTTTGAAGTTGAACAGACGTTTCATCTGTCCAGATGACATCTCGTCAGTGCAGCTGCCAGATTTTCCTGCGCCCATACCAGTCCTCCTTGTTGATCTCCCTAATCAACTGGCAATATGCGCTGCCCGAGGTCCTGCCCATCCGCGAACGCGAACGTTTGATCGTGGCGCCGGCGAGATATAGCGAACAGCCCCTGCACGTCAACATAGCCTACAGTTGCGTTGCAAACTTGGTTCGCTCGCGGTACGGTTTTAGTAGTTGGTGCGCTTTGCGTACGCTCTTGGTTCGCTCAAGGTACGGTACCTTTACGGTGCGGTGCTTTATTGAGCGGTACTGTAAGTAGTTATGGGCCCGTAGACTATTGCTAATGCATTTTGAACACCTAGGGAGTCATTCTCACCGAGTTTTTAGTTGTTTTGTACGCTGATCACGTGAGATTTCACTCGTGTCATCCCTACATAGAGCGTCTACCGACGCTCTGATATGCACCTACATGCCATCCTAAAAGGATTGATCAATTCAGCTCACGTGCACCTTGTGTGTAGTTTTTGCACATGCATTTCCTCACTAATTCCATATCGCCCGTTACTGAAATGTGACCCTCTCTTTTTTCCCTATTTTAGCAAGATGTTTGTGTATTAAACCTTAGCAAGCCACTGATATAAATATAAGTATATACATCCAGAGCCTTCATAAACCCATATGTGCAAACCATAATGCGAATATGATCACACTTTGCAAAAAATTTCAGCCATTCGCTAGTGGTTTCCTCTGAATAATATTATTACGTGCACCATTGCCGCATCTATGATTATACCATACACTCTTTAAAGGTGAATAGATCATGTCGTATCTGGCCCGGACTGGGTGGAACAGAGACTGACTATGCGTTGGTGTCTGCATCGCCTGCACTGTTTGAGTTGGTCGTCTTTCCCCTTACGATGGTGCTCATTCACTCCTTTCCATTTACTCCCCTACTATTGCTGACCTTTCTCCTGTGCACTGTCGGGGGAGTCGTGTATGGACTTGCAACTCAAGTTTGGATGCTGTTTGTAGCACGTGGAATAATGGGAATGGGAGTGGCTCTAGGAATGACTGTTTTGCATACGTACATTGGAGAGCAAGGGACGTACATGGACAGAATCAGGGAGGCGAAGCAGAAGAGACCCATGAAGCCTGTTGTGTACATTAGTGTCATGTTGACCATTGTAGTACTTCAGGTTCTCTTGTTAGGTGAGTAAACGTGGTTGGCGCTCTTTTCTCTTGTGACTAACTGCACAAAAGGTTGTATATAACTGAAAGCCTACAATAGGATCGCAGGCTAAGTAACCTATATATCTTTTAAAGAGAAGTAACCTATCTACCTTTAAAGCGCTGCACAGTAACCAATGTTCCTTGGGAATTGTTTTATCAACATGTCTTATGATGGGTCAAATGTAAATCCTCAATTCTAAAGGTGAATACAGTGGAGTCTCATTAGAACGAATTAATGGGGACCTAAAAGAATTTGTGCAAAGTACATGAAGCAGGATTTTGTAGTAGTAAGTTTGACACTATAGTCTTCTATGGACTGGGCTCCAAGGCTGTGTTCGTAGTGTCCGAGTTTCGTCCTTAGAGTTTTCTTTATAATAATTATATTCCACTGTCTTATTGCAGCAGGTATTCAGAACCTTACTTCCTGCATTGATGTTTATGGTTGAATACAGAAGTTGAGCCAATATCTTTAGTGAGTAAAATTAAGTCATGCTTTATTCATCTGTTTTTCGTTCACCAGCGTCTGGTCCAAAAGAAGACCCCGCCATTTGGTGTGAAACTGAATTATAGCTTCCACTTTACTATGAAACTGTCTTTGAAAAATGAATGGGTTAATGGATGTGACCCAAAATCCATTCAGTCTTTAGTTCAATAGTCCTATCCATTCAATAGTCCTATATATTATTCTGAGTACATGAATTTCGAGATTATTATAGGGATGACACGGTTTATCTTGCATTATGCCCATACATTTGAGATTTGTACGTTTCACTTTCAGTTTCAATCAGATCCAACTTCTGACACACCAGTCTGATCTGTATGGTAAAAAGAGCATGACGTATTCAAGAAAATGCTTTAATCACATAATTGGTATTTAGTTTATGACAAAGTCACGTTTGCTCATTCATTTATGCATAATTAATCACGTTTAACTACAAGGTGACAGTTGAGCAATTTCTTGGTTATGCTGATTCAGCAGTCTTAGTTCTCGGTAAGCCAATCAGATCGCTGAACGTCACGTAGAGCATGTGACCACGTTGCCGTGCACGCCTGGGTACGAGACTAATTACTATGTAGGGCAAACCGGCGTTTAACGTCGACCTCTTCAGACAGTTTATGGCCTAGTTTTATAGTGCAAAAGTTGACGGATGCAAACTGATTGGTGGAAATCTCGTTTATACACTTATAGTCAGAAATCCATAGAAAAATCAGTTGGAAATCAACGGAAAAATCAGAAAAGTGGAGTTGCCATGCGCGCGCTGCTTTTCTGCTCCGTATATAATTATAATACCTCTCCGCAAACTAGGGGCCGGCCCCGCTGCGGCGCAGGCGAGCCGCGATATCCGGCCGGCCGGTACGCGCGGTATTATCGCTAGATCGGGAAGGTGCGTGGGCTATGCGCACACTGTAATACCACGCTCTGGGTTTTGCACAAAACAAACGGGCGTGTAAGTCTATCAGGGTAGTCTATTAGCTTTGGCATAGGTTTGCTCAGGTGGAAATTCCAGCCGGAGAGGTATGAGAAATAGGAGGGCAAAAGAAACTTGTATTATAGCAACGGCAAAGACGGAGCTCTGCGCGATCTGCTGCCAAAAGATTGTCGATGGAAAAGAAGACTCTCTGTTCTGTGAAGGTAGCTGCAAGCAGTGGTGTCACCGTTATTGCGTTGGTGTTCTCCTGAAACATTTTCGTTCCCTGGCTGCTTCTCTGTCTCAGCCCTTCATCTGTCCCATGTGTTATCAGTCTGTCTACGAACAGGAGGTCTCTACTCTGAAGTCTAGCATTGCTCTGTTGAAGGAGGAGGTTCTATGCCTAAAGGCAGAAGTCAAGAGATTGAATGGGGATCATACCCAAAATCTGCACCTACCTTGAGCCTAGTGGTTCTCAGTTCTAGAGCCGTGGTGGTGGAGGTGGTGTTGGGGGTAGGCAGGGGAGGAGGGGAGTTGGTAGAGGGGGAAGAGGTGGGCATGGTGGGAATAGTGGTCAAGGGAGAGGTAGGGTGGATGGTGGGGCAGATGAGAGGCTGGGTAGCACTGAAAATCATGTCAACATGAGTGCTTGTGGTAATGTGGGTGGGAAAGGTAGAGTTGTTGGTGGAGACAGGGTTGATGGTGTTGGTGGAGTATCCAGGAAAGGTGTCATGGGCAAAATTCAGCTAGAAAATTCAAGGAAGATATGGGGCACTGCGCTCTACAACCTCGGCTGCCATCTTGAATGTTGTCAAGAGAACAACATCTGAGTCGCTTGTGCTGATCGTCTCTCAGTCAAAAGAAAGTACAAAATGAATGCAAATGGTTCGGTGGGTAAGTGGTGGTTTGTTGTGAGGGGTGACAAGAATGATATTGATGCCCTGGTGGAGGCTTGGGACAGGATCTCTTTCCACACTGCCTGGAGATTGGAAGACATGTTTAGCTATGTGGATGATGCTCTTTCCCCTATCTCTCCAGGCATCTCCACAAGTGCAGCCTCTGTTTTCGACAAGGGTTCCTCTTCTACAATCTCCTCAACAATTGCAACAGCTGTGTCTGACAAGGTTGCTAGTATCCCTGGCACTGTCACATTATCAATGAAGCCACGACGAACAGTGACCTATTGTGCGATGGTTCCAGCAACAATGCTTCAGTTTTTTCACTACCAGAGCAATTTGAAACTCCAGTTCATACGGGGAGCCCTGCTGGCTCTTCAAATGACTGACTACATCAGGGCATTCAGAAGGAGCCCAAAGCACAACAGAATATAAGTAAAAGTCTGCCGAAGGATGTGTTAAGAGTACTCTATTACAATGCCCGGAGTCTCCTTCCAAAATTTGATGAGTTACTTTTGTCTGTCAATCTGCACGCACTTGTAGAGTCATGGCTCTCACCAGAGATCCAAATTCTTATCCCTGGTTACATACCTGTAAGGTTGGACAGAAACAGACATGGTGGTGGTGTTGTTGTGTTTGTCTCTATAACAAGTTTATGTTCCAACGTCTCCCTGATTGTTCACCTCTTGAGCTTATTACATTCACCCTACGTCATGCAAACCACAAGTATTGTCTCTCAGTATTTTATCGTCCGCCATGTCAAAGTGTTGATGTATTCTCTGTCCTGCAACAGTATTATGAACTAATTGATATATCACAGTATTCTAGTTTTGTATTGCTTTAATATAGATGTCTATAATTTATCACATTCTATGTTTTATGCCTATCATGGTTTTTTTGTCTCTTTTTGGTTTAACTCAGACTGTTAATCAGCCTACTCATTTATGTAATGGGAACCTCAACTCTCTTATTGATTTGGTCTTTGTATCTAATCCGCTGTCTCTGTCTTTTTGTAAAGTCATTCCCCCTCTCTCCAATTCTGATCACCTTGGCATCGAGCTGGAGATGCAGTGGAAGTCTACACCTCGTCGTTCAGTTTGGAAATACTCTGAAGCTGATTGGGAGAGAGCATGTCAGCTTATCTGTACCTGTGACTGGAATGCCCTTTTATCAGATGACATAAATATTGCATGGATGAACTGGCAACGTATGTTTCTCAGCATCATGGAAAAAGTTATTCCAAGAATGACACTTTCCTCGAGGAAAAAACTCCCTTGGTTGTCTACTGAATTGGAAAGAGCAATGAGAAAGCGAAATGCGCTCTTCAAAAAGGAAGGTGTAACATCCAAATATAGGAGTGCACGAAACAGAGTTACCAGCCTTCTACGGAAAGCAAAACGTGAATATTTCCGGCATATCAATCCAAGGGATTCCAAGAATTTTGGGAAATCCATGAAAGCAATAAACAAGAAGCAGTCTTCCATTCCATCTTTAAAATATAATGGTATGCTATGTGAGTCAGATGAGCAAAAGGCAACTGCCCTCAACTTCTTCTTTTCATCATGTTTCAACCTCAGTCACTCTCCTCTTATCCCCTCTGCTCCACAACATCATCAAATCAATTCCACCTGTATATGAGGAATTTTACTGTACAACTGACGAAGTGGAGCATATGCTCAGGAATCTGGACTGTGCCAAGGCCTGTGGTCCTGACAAGATATCTGCACGGATGCTAAAGTCGACAGCCTCGAGCATTGCGCTTCCATTACTGTGCTTTTTAATTGCTCTGTTCGTCTTTCAAACCCTCATCTCCTCTACATCTGGGAGGTCAATTACTGGAGTGTGTTAACTCCTACAAGTACCTAGGAGTGCACATATCCTCTGACTTATCGTGGAGTCAGCACACTAAGCATGTTTGTATGAAGGCCAAGAAGATGATTGGCCTTCTTTATCGGAACTATTACCAACATCTTCCAGACACAATGCTCTTGCAGCTTTACAAGTCACTGGTTCGACCTCACCTGGAATATGCTGCTGCAATTTGGTCTCCTTCCTCACAGAGTGATAAATTACTTTTAGAAAAGGTTCAAAAATTTGCTCTGCGAATGGTTACAAAGTGTTGGGATCTCAGTTACATTGATTTGCTGGATAAAACCGGTGTTCTGTCTCTTGAGAAACGAAGAGAGGTGGCTAGACTTTGTCTCCTGTACAGAATTGTGTGTTTTTTGACCTTGATGTTTTTTCTTATTGCACCTCCCGTTCCTATCATTCTCATCCTTTCTCCCGTACTAACTCCATGTACCACTCGTTTGTTCCTGCAACTATTAGACTGTGGAACAGTCTTGATAGTACTCTATGTTCTGAGTCCTCTTTTTCTCTGTTCAAACGTCATCTTATTTATTTTTATTCTCATGGGAATCATGTCTCGTATTAGCAATTGAGTGCTACTTACATGTATTCCTTGCTTCTGTGCTAAACTTTTTTTTTTAAAAAGAGCTAAATTTCCTTGGGACTCCTACCGACCTTGACTTGAACCTGCTTGAGAAGAGTGCATGTATATCTTAGAACATGAATGACCACACCACTAACAGTTGTAAAGTGCACTACGGGGGACAGAAGTGTAATTGTTTCTTGCTGGTTGTTTCTGCAGTCGACAAGTTGTGTACCGGTTTCTAGTCCGCCGCCCGCACCCATTTCAAGAGAACGCCATTATTATCTGCGCGTGCTGTACTGTGTGTAGCACTCTACTCCGTTTTGACTGTCTTCCCACTAAGAATTTTTGTCGTCATAATTATTACGAAGTGCATAAACCCGCCCGCCTTGACTTGAAAAGGCCCTGACCAGAAACTGGAATGCATCTTGGAGTGGCCTAACCTAGATTTCTCATGTGCGCCGGTGACTTTATTAGAGGCCTCAGTGTTCTGTGACACATGACTACTGTTCGTGCCAGTAGAGGAACCTCCTCTAGAGGGAGTGTATAGTTATAGCTACGTAGCAGTAAACCGTCGAGAGACCAATAAATCGATTATTGAAATCTATAAATCACTGGAAATCAGTAGAAATCACGCGGAAATCAGGAAATCTCTTGAAATCTAAATAGTTGAAATCACGTGGAAATCTGGAAATCAGTTATATAAAAACCACGGGCTTTTCGAAATGTCGTACATACGTCGTAACGGCCCGTGTCGGACCCCTCGTCTTACGCTGATTGGGTGGCACCAAGTCTCTATAATTTAAAGAGAAGGTATAAGTATATGAGGTTCGTCGTCTTATGCGCAGGCAAAATTATTTGCTCCAAAAGAAGCTTGCTTACTCTTTTGATAAGAATAAAAAGTCCTCATTTTGGTATGATGTAAGACAACTAAAGAGTTCTTCATCTTCATTTGCCCCTGTGAGGCTGTTGTTGATGGAGTAGCTTGTGGTTGAAATATTGCTAATGTGTTTGCTTCAAAGCTTGAGGGCATTCTCAATATATACACACTCTTCGTCACTTCACATCTCTCTTCAGTCGTCCATCCATGCCTCTCATATATGTGATGTGGAATTCTCTGAGGATGACGTCTTGGATGCTCTCTCTCATTTATTAGCGGCAAATCAGATGGGGATGGGATATTTTCTGAGCACTTGATTTATGCATCATCATCTGTTATGGCACCTCTTGCCATCTTCTTCAGCTCACTTGTTCGTCACGGTTTTATGCCTCAGTGTCTTCATGACTGTGTTTTTGTTCCAGTACCCAAGAAGAATAAGGATGCCACCTGCAGTGTTAACTATTGTCCTATAGCCTTGTCTTCTTGCATAAGTAAAATATTGGAGCATCTCATCATGACTAAGTATTCTGCCTATCTTTATTCTAGTCCACTGCAGTTTGGTTTTAAACCTGGTTTTTCCACCACTTTGTGTTCTGGTGTTGTCAAGAATGTTGTTTCACGTTATTCATACTCGTTCTTCAGTTTATGGTTGTTTTCTTGATGCAAGCAAGGCTTTTGACCTCGTAGATCATAGTCTCTTGTTTGAAAAAGTGGTTTACCTCTCCCAGTTGTTAGTTTTTTGGTCTTTTTGGTACAGTAACCAAAGGATGAAATTGCGTTAGGAACAGTCATTCTCTGAATCTTAATCATGTCAGGCAGGGTGGTGTCCTTTCTCCTGTCTTGTTTTCTGTGTATTTGGATGGTTTGCTTCAGAAATTGGCTGCTTCTGGAGTTGGTTGTCGTTGGGGCAACTTGTTTGCTGGTTCTGTTTGTTATGACATTATTTGGCTCCCTGTGCATCGGCACTTAGAACTCTGCTAAACATATGTTCTTTGTATGCGTCTACTCATGGTCTCAAGTTTAATGCTGAAAAGACTCAGCTTATTTGTTTTCGTCTTCGTCATACCCATCCTAGTTCTCCTGTTTTCGTATTCAACAACCACGTTCTGCGCTATTCTAATAAAGTTACTCATCTTGGTCACATTGTCACATCTGATCTAAATGACAGTAGTGATATTCTCAGAGTTGTCAAAGAAAGGCCAATTATGTACTCTGTTCCTTTCGTGCAGCTGATCCGTTTGTGAAGTGCTATTTGCTTAAGTCCTTTTCCCTATCTTTGTATGGCTGCTCTTTATGGTCACTCTCATTGTCCTCCATCAGGGTTATTGAAGTCGCTTGGAGTTTGTGCCACAACAGTGGAGGGAGGGCCTCATAGTTAACCTGTTTAAGAAGGGAGATAAGGAGGATCCTGGGAATTATAGGGGCATCACTCTGCTGAGTGTGGTTGGGAAGGTCTTTTGTAAGGTATTGAACAATAGGTTGGTGAAGCATCTGGACGAGGGCAAAGCATTGCATGAGGGCCAGGCTGGTTTTAGGGTTGGAAGGGGTTGTGTTGATAATATTTATACGCTGAATGAACTCGTGCAGGGTAGACTATAAAGGAGGGGAAGGAGACATAATATGCATTCTTTCTAGATGTGCAGAAGGCATACGGCGTAACGGTCTGTGGTTTAAGTTGTGGGGATTTGGGGTAAGAGGGAAGATGTGGAGGGTCATAAAGAAGATGTACGAATATTCAAAGAGTGCTGTATTGTTGGATGGGGAACGGTCAGAGGCATTTGATGTGGAACAGGGGGTAGCTCAGGGATGTAGCTTATCTCCAATTTTGTTTTCCGTGTTTATCAATGGGTTGTTCAGGGAGGTGGAGGAAGCTGAGATTGGTTAAGTAGTGGTTGGAGACTTGGAGGCCTTTTGTTTGCAGATGACTTCGTTAGTGTTAGTGAGTCTAAGCATCAGTTACAGACACTTATAGATGTGGTGCATGCCTACTGTCGAAAATGGAGGCTAAAGGCTAATGTGAGTAAGAGTGCAGTGATGGTGTTCGCTAGGGAGTCAGTGGATGGTGCTTGGAAATGGGGGGGAGTATGTTTTGCGTATCTAAATGCACATACTTGGGTGTTGATTTTACTATAGCTGGTGCATGGGATGTGTGTATCAAGAATGTGTTAGACAATGGTAGATCAGTTGCATAGTGTAATTAGTAATAGGGATATTAATTTGAGTGCTCACAGGTTGTTGTTGCTGGCGGTGGTTAGGCCAACTTTAGAGTATGGGGGTGAGGTGTGGGAAGCCAATAAGACTCAGGCAGCTGCATTAGAGTCCGTTATGCTGGGAGGAGCTAAGCATATTCTTGGGTGTTTGTCTAAGACATGTAATGAAGCCGTTAGGGGGGATATGGGGCTTGATACGTTACAATTGCGTAGGGATAAGAATAAGTTGAAGTGGTGGTATAAGTTAGCGGCATTGCCAGGCAATAGGTATCCGAAGAAGCTTTTTATATAAAATCAGGAATGGATTTTTTTGCCACGGAGAGGAAGGCAGAGGAAGTGTTGGAGTAAGGTCATTGATGATCTCTTTTCGTCATTAGGTCTTGACAAGGCAGAGTGGTTGCATGATATTCAAAATGGGGATTGCTCCTTGAAGGGCTTTCTGTCTATAGTAGGGGACAGTATTAATGAGAGGGAGATTAGAAGAGGGGCTAAATACCAAAGTAAAGCTGTTATTATATAAGACATTTAACAAGGTGGTAGAGTTCA
Organism: Geodia barretti; assembly: GCA_030341885.1. NCBI lineage: Eukaryota > Metazoa > Porifera > Demospongiae > Tetractinellida > Geodiidae > Geodia > Geodia barretti. The sequence continues at coordinate 99,020 of CASHTH010001072.1, read as the reverse complement.
AAAGTACTTGCATGGGAAAAGTGATGCTGGGTCTAGATTAATGTTTAAGTTCAGGTCAGGCACGCATGGGCTAAATGAGGAACTCGGTAGGCATAGGGGGAGGGAGGGGATGAAGGAGTGCCTGTTGTGTGATGATGAGTGTGAAATTGTGAGTCATGTGTTGTGGGAGTGTCCAGCATATAGTAGTCTTAGGAGCAATTTCTTAGTTGCCCTGCAGGGGAAGCTTGGGGATGATGGGTTTGAGCATTTCCAGTCGCTTGATAGTTTCAGGAAAGCATCCTTTATATTTGGTAGTGAGCTGTGGGAGGATAAATTTGGTTCTTTGCTTCGCCTTGTTAAAGGTTTTATTTCGGATGTTTTGGAGCTAAGAAAGGTTAGGTTATATGGCGATAATCCAAGCGTACAACAGAACCCAGTCTCAGATTGCGTCTGGGGAGCTTCTGGGTGTCGCTGGTGGAAGGGGTGAGTTGAGGTGTCTGGGAGGTGAGACAGACACCGCATGTTCATATGGTGTATGTTCGTTTGTTAACGGTTCCGCCCATTGCTCTGGGTGCGTGGTCTATGGTCCTAGTACTATGGCAGCCACCTGAGTATTATTATTATTATTACGTAAACTCTGGAACTTGCCCCGCAATTCACATTCAGCTATTGTTCATTGTGGTGCTGAGATTGATATGGTGTACAGTCGCTTCTGCTCTCTTTTGTCAACTCTCATTCTGTTTTTATAGTTTCATCCCAAGTCGTTCATTCTTTCACTGGGTATAATTAGGAATTCAACATCTTTCTGATTATAACTCTTCTGAATTCACTACAATTAAAAGACATCTCAGACATCTTTATGGTCTTCATTCTCCTTGTGAAGGTCGTTTGTCCTCTTTGTAGTCGTTATTATGGTGAGTGTTCTGCGGTCGGTCAGCCCTCGGATGGCAACGGGATAGAGTCCAGAAGGCCGTGGTTCTGCTCTCCTCTTTCTCTCTCTTCGTTTTTTATGTTGTTGGTCTATTCTGCACCTTTAGCTACTGGTGTGTGCATCAAATTATAAATAAATAAATATTATAATATTTCTCACTGTAACTCGCTAGGACCATCGGCATTCCCGTGAATACTTCTAGAGATAAACTCCAAACCTTGGCTTCGTACATTCTCTATGAGAAAAAGATTGCTGAAAAATTGCAACTCGTTACGTAATCTCTGACGCGTGTGCAACCTCCTCTTTTGTCTTGGCGCCGCCACACACACGTCATAATATCGTCGCTTGCGTCACGTGCGCCTTAGAGCAACCCACAGTCAACCCGCCGCTGAGTCAGCACTTACTGCAGAACGGCACACTGGCGTTTGCAAGGCTATGAGTGTTCTCCGTGGGTTGACGTACACACTTGGACATATAAACAATCGAGAGGTAACAAGGTCTTGGCCCGCCTGAACACCAGCCAGAGCAACTTCCTTTCGCAGCTTACGACACTTGATTACATTATAGCCGCATGCGCGGACAGCTTAGGAATGTTTATTGTGCGCAACCGCCTCCTGGTGCATACAGTCTGCTACCACCAAGACCATGTCAAAGACGACTCGAGCCATGTTTTTTATCTGCCTACTCGTTGTTGTCGCCGCAGTTTACGTCGTGGTTGGTCGTTTGTACCGATACAGTACTCCGTGGAGGCTGCCACTGCCGCACAAAGAGCCTTCTCTTCCGCATATCTCCCAGTTTCTTTCTACCTTAAACGAGTCGTCGTCACTGATCCTATCTACGGTGTATTCTACCTCCAAGTCTCTGACAACTGCTTCGAACCAGCTACACGAACTAACTTCTCAGGAAGAGCTTTCACAACCTGAATCTCTGAGAGGCGCTCTTCACCGCTGGAGGCTGTACGGAGCCAACTCCACTGCTGTAAATAGTGACAATCTTGGCCAACAGAAACAAAAACAGGGAACAAAACTCTTTTCAGACCTCTCAACCGATGTCCAGAGGGTAGTTGAACGTTTACAGGCTGTACCAATCTCTTGCAATAGCCACCCAAAAAGCTCCCAAAAATTAATGACTGAGAAATTTGGTAAATTTCTCGAGGCTCTTTCGAACTATGCCTCACTCCATGCCCAGAACAGAGGCAGTGACAATGCTAAGAAATTAGTATGGTATTGTGGTGAAAATTTTTGTGGGGGACTAGGAGACCGGGAAAGGGGTCTCACATATGCCCTCATATTGGCTATGATGTCACAGAGGGTACTGCTATTTCACTGGCAAGACAGCAGGCTTGATAACAAGACGTACCTGGATCCAAATGTTATCGACTGGAGGCTCACAGAGAAAGAGAGAAAGAAGGTTTTTGAGATAAAGAATCACTTTAGAGTAAATGAAGCAGGAGACAGTGATGCAGTGATGTTGCTCTCTCTATTCAGCCGTGGACCCATGGACACAACCGAGTCTGCTACAAGACATAAATCTGTCCTTCAAGCAATGGTGGGTCATCGACCCTGGATAGCATTGCAGAGCAACATGTTCCCAAGTAGTCTGGTGTACGGTAGAGTGCCAGTTTCAATGGATTGGATTAAGCAAGGCATGGACACCCTAGGTCTTAACAAACTAAGCCAGTTTGAGATTAACCAAGTGATGGGACTGGCATTTCGGTATCTCTTTACCTTTTCGAAGGAAATAGTTGCAGAAATGGATGAAGCTCGTCGAATTCTTGGACTAGTTAACCAAGCGTATGTTGGAGTACACCTGAGGACTGGGTTTGAAGGGTCAAAAAAACATGAAGAAAACAATCATCCAAAGCTCATTAAAGACCGTTGGCAGTGGGAAGCTACGCTCAATTGCGCTTACACACATGCCACAGATATAATATTAGGCAAGAATGCGTTAATATTCTTGGCTACCGACTCTGCTCTTGTTAAAGCCATGGCGTTACAGAAGTATAAAGATAGAGTAAGGAGTCTGAATAACTCTGTCATACACATTGATGATTTCACACCACCTCCAGAAGAAGTGGGTGATTTTGAGAGGGAGGGAGTGATGAGTGTTTGGGTGGAGCTGGTACTATTGGCAGAGGCCCATAGTCTAATTATTGGAAGATCAGGTTTTTCTTTCTTGGCCCAAAGTCTCTGCCTCGTCCAACAACCTCTCTTACTAAATGGAGTCACATGTAAATCGCTGGACGATATAGGGATGTAGTAGCTAGCTTGTTTTTTGTGTACAACAAACATTCTATAAATTATTATCAAAATGCAATATTGTAGTAATTACATTACACGACTTTTACCTGATCGTTCACTGGAGTGTATAACCTCGGATTTGACATCTATCCGGATCAGCATCAGGCCAGTGTATATATAGTCAGTGCAGTTCTAAACCACAAGGGCATTGGAATGCAATTAGTAAAGTTGTCCTTACCTAGTCTGGTGCCCACGCGTAAACGCATGCGCGAGGGAGGGAGAGAAGGGTCTGGTATTAATAACTATGCCTCCAAGGAATTTCAGCAAACACTTATCACGAGTGATTGCGGTTACACCCAACTGCGATTAAATCGTTATTCGCTGCGATACTAACAAGTGCTTTTTTGGCGGATGGACGGTACTTGCAGAGCCTGTGGAGCAAGCCTGCTTGACCTAATATAGGGATGTTCACACTTGGAGCTCACATACCACATTCCTATGCATAGCACAACTACTTGTTTATGATACACAGGAATAAGAAGCATGTCCCTCCACTGGGTGTACGACAGCAGAGACAGTAGCTGAGCATGCCCTTTCTAATTGCCTCAATAACTTGTTGGAGCTCTCCAACAAACCCACAGCATATTCCCTTTGTACTGTATTCATCAGAGAGGTAAGATGGGATATGCACAGAACTATAGAGCCTCGAGCATCGAGTAGTCGAACACACTGAAGAGGTAATAATGCGCGAAGCCAGTATGACTTGCCAAAAGACTCATAAAAACGTCATTTCCAGTCACAAACGAGCTTGTTACATGGCGCTTTAGAAGTTTGAGTGACTGGAAAGCAACTGCTTCAACAGCCTTGTCGATCGCTTGCTCTAGCTCCATTACACTATAAAACGGTGACGTTCTATTACACGCACACCTTGACGGACACGCAGCGCTATCGATCCTGTGCGGTTAGTTATTGAATACCACCACCTTTTCCAACATTGGCTAGTTATTTACCGTTTACGCGCGTGCGCTTATATTTTGTGAAGACTATAGTATTATAATATCACAGTGCACAGAGACCCTCCTCTACAGACACTGCTATCAGCTCCATGTATTGGTCAGGAACAACAGGGACACAACTGTCACAGCCATTTGCCAATGCCAATCTCATGTCCGAGTCTGATCTTGCAATACCACTACTAGTGTGTCTAGTGGGAGGAGACGTCACACCAGACTTCTTTAGGCCATCTCTGCAGCCAGAGGGATCGTGTTTTGTTGAGGCTTCGAAATCCTCATCTGCAGACGCTGTAGAGTGGTCGTGTGGAGAAATTGGTGGGGGGAAGGCTGCAGGTATAAGGTTTTCAGGTGGAGAAGTTGGTAGGTGTGCATAAGGGACCACTGTGGTAGAGGAATTGAGAGCACCACTGATGAATGACTGCTCCAAGTCAGCAGGAAAGTCGTAATCTAATGTGGAAAAAATGTCTACATAAAAGTCACACTTGTTGCACATGACCATGTACTTTTATATGTTGCAATAGCCGTTGCAGCCGGCTTACTTACATAGCCGCTTTCCAAACAAAAATTCCTATAAGCAGCAGAGAGCAGCAGCAACTGGCTGAATGTCGAGAGAAGAAGCCTTCTGTAACTATACATGGTGGACCAGATTACGCCTACCTTTTGTGTACAATGCTTGACTGGCATGGGTCAGAGTTACAGATCCACTATATAAACAAAGATCGATGCGTGAACACAATAAATCTCCAGGAACACCTGCGACCAAATTACAACTCCTCCAGAAGTGCTCTGTCTGCACTGACACAGAGTAACAGCACTTAAGTAGCCACCCTTAAGTTGTATATATATAGTAAGGAGGAACCTGACATTGTATATAACAGAGTCTACAACGTAAGGACTGTCAGATCATCATTCACAATGGTTACAAACCTCACACTTCCAAAGAGCTTTGAACACTAGCCTACTAAAAGCTAGTTTTGGTCCACAGCTAGACTGTTCATTACAAGACTATATAGTTACAGTTTAATGTTGGTAACAGTGTATCTCACATCATGAACTTTCTAAGCATAATTTACCACATGTAGAAGTATAATCTTAAAAATGTTCAGAGTACTAACAGGCATAATTACAAATACTGCATGTTGTGCCCTGCACATTCTAACTGAGACCAGTGGTTTCCCTGTTGTCAACCGTTACATGTTGGCCCTAGTCCTGTTGCTCTGCTCCAATGAGCCGACAAAATAGTACCAGGACTTGCTCGGTGAGAGGAAGAGGGTTCCGCTAGAAAATACCACCAAAAAGGCATATCTAATCCATCGCAGAGGAGCTGCAAGATACAAGCGCAGAGGGAGAAGGCCCAAAGTCAGGAGGTGATTAGGGCACTGCTCAAGGCCCAAAGTCAGGAGGTGATTAGGGTACTGCTCAAGGCCCAAAGTCAGGAGGTGATTGGGGAACTGCTAAAGGCCCAGAGTCAGGAGGTGATTAGGCCACTATTCGAGGCCCAGAGTCAGGAGGTGATTAGGCCACTACTCGAGGCCCAGAGTCAGGAGGTGATTGGGGCACTGCTCAAGGCCCAGAGTCAGGAGGTTATTAGGCCACTACTCGAGGCCCAGAGTCAGGAGGTGATTGGGGCACTGCTCAAGGCCCAGAGTCAGGAGGTTATTAGGCCACTACTCGAGGCCCAGAGTCAGGAGGTGATTAGGGCACTACTCGAGGCCCAGAGTCAGGAGGTTATTAGGGCACTGCTCAAGGCCCAGAGTCAGGAGGTCATTAGGGCACTGCTCCTAGCTCGTAGGCGCACTCAAGAGGCGAGTGGCTGCTAGGCCTTGATAGATTAATTACGCCAGGATAATTTTGGGAATAACAGGCAGTCAAAAGAGTATAAAGGAAAACGTTAGCCCACGTTAATAGCGTGGGTGCGTGGTTGTGTGTATATACATAGCATGTGTACTGTACTGTGTACTATAAGCTTCAAGGAAGCAGCTGCTTTTCGTTTGTCCTGCCCTGCAATGAGGTAGCAATGAGGCTCGAGGTGGCACTGAGGGATTACACACCATGTGCACAGCAGGGTGTCACTGTAAATATGTACTACACTTTACCTACAGGTTTCTCAGCATTGGATGTAACGCTGGCTGAGACAGCACACACCTCATCACAAGTGGGCCATTCTCAAAATCCTTTGCTCCAGTTGTTCTCAAGTTACATTTGACAGACAGGACACAGATTATTTGAACGAATTACTGAACTAAAGAGCGGCGAGACAAGCTGTTTTCAGCCCTTGCTTTAATTGGGCACAAATTACGCACAATACCACATGCGCAATGGCGTATATAGCTAACATTTTAGGTTAGAGTGTCTAAGTACCAAGCACTAAACAGGAGGTCCCCGGTTCTACCCCGGCAAGCAGTACTCACGTTTTTCCCATCTATAATGTTATGTATAATGTATGGACGCATAATTACATGCGTTCTCGGCCCCAGCTTGCAGGGGCAGCTGGTCATCCTGTCGAGTGGGAACATTTTGTCTTGTTCTTATCCTGCATGTCATATCTTGTCACATTCCTGCTTCATCAAACATTATACAGCACGTTGACTGACAATCATGGCCAACCGTTAATACCATAAGCTAGAGTATCTGAAGCAACCTCAGACCCATTGCCTAACTTGTAATAAAGGACAGTTTAATATTTCGCACGTGTTTTGCGCGTATTAAAAATCACGTACAACATTACGGTATGTGCAGTGCTCGTCACATAATTATACGTATAATAGAAAATTCCTCAATTGAAACAACTACATACATATGTGTATAGAATCACTTTGCACGCCGACAAGTTGATGTGCATGGCTCTACAGAATAAGGACAACTGCTATTGCACGTTTCAACAACAGTTTCTTAGAATAGCTGTTCTCCAGCAAGAACTAAAGTAGAGTCCACAAACCCAACAATTTTATAAATACGTTCACACACAGGACTTTCCACCATTACAATGTAGCATCCATCACTGCATTTTGTAAGACACGATGACTAGGTATGCTCACTTGGCTCACCAGTTATCGCCAGTTACTATTTGGACAAACCTGGAACAGTGTTTTCCACGCTAGGTCTTGGGAGTGATAACAGCATGGAAGTGCGGCCTGTGCTGTCTCTGTCCATGGCAGGGAGACAGCAGTCGTGAGTGGAAGGTCGGGCTATCGGTCTCCGTGGACACAGTGGTAACCTCTGACGATTCTGACAGAGTTGGGATACTCTGAAATACACGTGAACATTTCTAACAGCGAGGATAAAGGATTCTGCGATTTAGCCTAGCTAGTAGAGCTAGCTGCTTTCGCCTACTATTATCTGCAAGTACCTCTCATTACAGAGAAAAGCAGGGCTCGGACGTAAGTAGGGTACACGTCTACATCTGGTTCGCTGGGTGAAGAGCACGGTGGGAAAACTACCGCAGGTAGCCCCACCATGCCTCATGCCTCTCTTACTACGACCAGCGGCTTGCATCCTCTGCGTTGTTGCAATGTGCACACAGCCAAGCCAAATGCTGCATGGCAACTGCAAAACGTTTCCAAGGTGGGCTAAATTTAGAGTGAAGGCAAGACGTGACGCGCTTTATTTGGAAATCGAGTGGGTGTCTGGTCCGTAACAAAAATGCCTCTTCCTCCGGAGCTACAGGCCCGTCTTTCAAAGAGAGGACTCCTGAAACAGAAAGGTGTGTACAGATAGTATCATCCGATCTTATATAGACTATGTGTGTAAATGTCAGGAGAGGATGGAGAGAGTGTGGGAGGAAAAGAGGAATCTGCTACTGTTTCAAAGCCTGCAGTTGACTATGTGAGTGTGCATGCTGTATAAACTGCTGTGTCAGAGTGTTTGCCTTGTATTTTACAACTGAGCTGCTGGTTCTTTCATATGACTTGAAACTATCTCTGATGTAATGAGTGAATAGTTCCAGGTTATATGAAGAGCGAACTGAACTGCTGCCTCTCCTCATAGCTCAGTAGCGTCATTGCAAGCAACCCCTCCCACAAGAGAAGGGACGTGTGGTAAATATTGCACAATTCCTTGTCTCTAACACCTTTTTAACTCCCAACTTTGATATGGTGCCTAGACTGCACAGTGTCATGGGTTTCGAGTACAATCACTTCTCTAGTACAGTTCGTTTGGCAGAATTAGGATAGTTGTAGAAGTTTCTCTAGTTTCAGAGTTGAACGCAGTCTTGCACACAACATTACTTCATGGTCTCTATGAGGACAGGACTTCGCCGCTTGTAGGATCAAATACATACTGTACATACTGTATCATGGTGTATGCAGGGAAGCTAAGCTCTGCTGTGAGACGATAAATGACTATGCATATCTGTGTGGGTGCTCACAGTAATGGTTCAGTTCACTGTGAGCAAAACTTTATCTGGAGTCTATATTGCCCAGGACATCACATAGGAGTGCTGGAGGCACAAAAATGTATGGCAGTCTAAAAGAGGGGCTTTTTTCGGCACTGCGAACAGTCGCTGCTATTTTAACCAAATTCCAGTAAAACTGAACCTTCGCTGTTTGTTCCCGAGAAAAGTCAGAGTTTCAGGCGCTGTTTGACCACCAGATAGTACAAGTCCGATACTATGAGGTCATAACAAGTATTTCAATTGGGGCAAAAACAGTAGTTTACAGTAGTTACTTCTTATGTAAAATTTCATAACATAATCTTTTGCAGGCTGAGACTCTTGTATTACCTCCAAATTGGAAAAAAGTACTAGATGAGAAAATGTAAGATGAAGAAGCTGCATGTACATATTGTACTTGTTACACATGGTTTCACTGATATCTATATATGCCACATTCATTGCAGGGGTCATCCATACTTTTGGAACACCAAGACTGGTGAGGTGTCATGGCACCTTCCACCTGGAAGTGAGTAATAAAACCACTATTTTGTCTGGGTTTTGTGAAAACTTAAACAGAATGAAGTAAACTTTGGTAAACCTGGTGAAATGTTACAAGATTGCTTAGCTACACATTTTATATTATTACATATTAGCGAAAACTGTTTCTGAGAAGAAGCCACAGGCAAAGCCCCAACCAGAGCCAGAGCCAAAGCCAAAGCCAAAGCCACCACCCAAAGTCCAGGTAAAGGTTCATGTTAAGGTTTCTTGGTGTAGTTTGCAACTTAGAGCCAGCCAATGCAAGTGACGAATATTCTGTTTACGTAATAAATGAAAGGGAATTGAGATTTCGTGCCGACCAGTTGTTGGCTAGTTGGCAGATCTCGCACCTGGCAAAGGACGACAATATAACTTTCCTGAGTAGGAAAGTAGGAGGTTGTAAGTCTTTCTGGTTTGCGTTCTGCATGCATGTGTCATCAACATCAATGAGGTAAAAGCAAAGGGCCACAACACAACTACACCCACGTAAATTCTTTTTTCCAAAGTACCCAGGTGGCATTCAAACCCACAACACTGCTCTCCCAGCTGAGCTACATAACAGTGGGTAGGGGTTCAGTAACACAAGTCAAAGGCAAACCTCAAACAAATTGAGTATATTATGCGTGTTAACGAGGTAACCAGGTAGAAAGGCAAGGCAAGGCAAACAAGTCAACTGCACCCAGGACAGCTCTTTGTTTTGAAGGGAAAAAGAAGAGCGGCCCTGGGTGGGATTCGAACCCACGACACTGCTTTACTGTGTAATAGGTGAGCGCTCTACCAACGGAGCTACCAGGGTAACTCAGCTGGCAGGGGTTCGAATCTACAACAACATATAACACAAGGCAAAGGCAAACCTCAAAACTGTGCTTGGCATGTACACATTATCAACCGGAAGATTAGCAGGGGCATGTTGATTGCAACCCCATGTACTGCACTTCGTATCTTAGCCAAATTTTATGAAGTGGTGTGCGAAAGGAAAGTCTTTGTAGTGGAAGAAAAGGGCACCGATGAGTTGCTCCTGGTGCCATTCGGGACTCTGGTTCTCTGTCAGTTTCAGCGCTACGCAAGTGGAGAAATGGGTGCAATACGCATAAAACCCTCGGCGAAATGCGCATGCGCGATACTGCAAATTGATGGGCTGGGCCGGCTATTTGTCGTTTACTCGTGGTCTTCGGTCCGCTAGTAGCCCGCGGAGAGTCAGACACGGGCTAGTTACAGTAGTAGATAGCATGCGGGAGTCGATACATGCCATTCGTTGTGACTTCCTGAGCCCCCAAGGTACACAGAGCGAGCGGATCAGGTCGCGGTAAGCCAGTGCGATTAGGCTTTTTCGCTTGTTTTCATGGCATATCTCTCGAACGAAGTCTTTTCAGGAAAATCGCCTAATACATTTTCAGGCTCCCGTAGTTCTGAATCCGCTGGTATCGCTAATGGGCCGCCTCGTAGCCTGTAGTGCCAGAATAAGCGTCGACACACACACACACAGACAGACAGGCAGCAGTATAATATAATTATATACAGACAGGACGACTACTGTAACCCTCGCTGCGCATGCGCGCCGAGGGTTAACCCTTTGGGTGCCATAGGTGTCTCCTTAAATAAGCAGAAATTGATGTATAACATATCTAAGTTCCAATATTCCATCTGGACCAGCATACTGAGTTTATATTTCCCAATTAGTACGTATAGGTAGAATATGTAGTGATTACTCGGATTTTACGTTGAGACATTTCAAACTAACGGAGCGACTGATTCATCAAGGATACAGATACTCTGATTTGTGCAGGTCCTTTTATAAGTTTGCTAAAAAGCACACACAAATTATGATTAAATATAGCTACGGCATACGCAAACATGTGGAGGATGGTATATATCTGTCAGCAATGGATAGATTCCTCAGTCGCCATGTGTCGCATAGATAGAATGTATATTTATAGTCACATATTTATTTTGAATAATCTATTTTTAACATTTCTATTTCTACCATTTCTACTATTATTTATATTTTTCTTACACGTGTATATATATGCTGTGCGTTATTTAAAGTAACCGACAGAACTATTAATCTTATTTTAGTAGTTCTATTTTTCTTACACGTGTATATGCTGTGCGTTATTTAGAATAATCGCACGTTTTTATGTCTCCGTCGTGTCGTCGTGCTGCGTGAGTTTCAGAGTTTTTATATTTTTCTATGGGTTTATTGGTCCTTTGAGCCTTTCTATTTTTCTACCGGCTGTTGTTTTTATCCTGTAGCTGTCGTTTTTTGTACATGATTTCTATCTATAACTATGTGTAAGGGAGGTTGGGACACTGGGTGTGTAGGGAGAGTTGGGCCCATAAAAGACTCTTTAACCTACCGCCCCGGTTCTCAAGGCTGGGCACCTAGGGTCCTGCCTCTTTCTTTCTGTATATATGTTATTGTCTGTGTTTTTGTAGCTTGGGTATGTTATTGTCTGTGTTTTGTGTGCTTGGGTGGGGGAGGTTCTTTCTTTTCCTCTGAGCTAGTATACTATAAACATGTTTTTTCATATTAGCGCCTAGTATTATAGCCATAATATATAAATTCTTATGCACTTATGGAGGCTCTGTGCATATATGTGAGCGCATCAAGTAAGAATAGGGGCTATGACACACAGGGACAAGTTTGAGTTTGTGAATGAATTATGTAGTACAACGAATAGAGAATTTGCATGCGCGGTATGGCGACGATTAGCCACACCAGAACCGCGCGAGAGCATTGCGCGCAACGCACATTGCGCTCTACGTATGGGATTTCCCCTCCGCCCGTGTAAGGCTCGTGCTATACTCGCGTATACAGGGAAACATAATGTGGCGTACACCCTATTTTTACTTGATGCGTTCACATATGTAAATTGCGCCAAAAGGGTTAATAATGTATGTGCCCTAATATTCCGAAAATTTATGCTAGCATACTAGAATGAATTTTGGTGATGGAGCGAGAGGTTCAATTTTTCACACATGTTTGGCGCTTATTTAAAAACATTATGGTACGTGCAGTGCAGCAGTGCGAGTCACAACATACAAATAATCCCACATTAAGACGATTTGGTGGACTCGCTTCACTTGCCAATTAATATGTCAAAGCCTTATACTGCACACTTCTCAATTTGCAATCAGCCACTCAAATATTATCATTTTGGAAATTATGGTCGTCCTTGCCTGCGTGTATTATGCAGATGCCGACAGTGACAGTGAGTAAATCCGAGGCTGTTGAGAAACAGTTCAAGGAGAAGACCAACAGACCAGCTCCCTATAAGATCAGCAACAAGCCAAGTGGGTGCTTTTGTTGTTTACACCGTCATCGGACTGTCTTAGCTTTTATTTAGGGAGGTACAAGCCACCTTCTGATGATATTGATCCTATGGACCCTGCCGCCTACTCTAATATTGCCAGGTACAGTGGCTATTGTACAAGGTGTCACCCAGTGATTATGCCCTAATGAAGAACACTTAAGTGTAACACTACCTGAAGACCGACAGGTGGAAATGATACTTTTAAGACTAGCTGGACTAGCCACATAATAGAGATTAAAATAGAACCATTGTTACCATTGTCACCTGACACCAGGGGCACATGGTCGAGTGGTCTGGAGAGAGGCATTGAAGCCAAGACGGGAGTGGACAGTACAGCCAGTGGACCTCTGTTCCAGATGAGGCCCTACCCCAGTCCCGGGGCCATCCTCAAGATGAACCAAGAGAAGTCGGCCTCCTAGCAACAACTCCTCCCAGCTATACCCTGCACTTCTGTTCATGATCAAACCTGCCCAAGAAACACTGCATGCGTATCACATTTTTGTGAACCACTAGTATAAGTCCTACTGTATGTATCTTGTCAACATGTTTCCCTGCTTTGCCTTCTCTGTGTATATATAGACCTCATACGTGTGAATCACAGCGCTTTGTGTTTGAGGACCATAATTCAATATTGCAGCTGATTAGATATGGAAATGTAATTGAAGCTACATATAGCTAATGTCAACGAAACAGTACAGGCCAAGGCACCATCTAACCAATGTTACTTATCCCTCCCCCCTGTTTGCTCTTCACAGTGTGAGCAGATGCCCACCTTCTCTGTTCGCTTTTATTTGCTATCTTGACATTCATTACACTGTAAAATTTTGCGTTTTGGACACACATACATAACATACTCAATCAATGTCATCTCTATGAACTTGGTTTGAGTCATCACAGTTGAGTCCAGTCATGTTCGAGCTGATGTCCCAGAGTCTCTGAGCTGCCTGAGAGTCAAGAGAGGCAGGCAGAGAGACTGGAGTCTCTCGACAGTCTCGGAAGTGTCTCCCACTCACTCCCTCCACCTCCTCCGACACAGCACAGAACACAGCCGTGGCTGCTCCCTGACTGGGGGTCCGCAGGAACAGGTATATCAAGGGAAACAGCAGTGTCTGACAGGAAAATAAGACACCATGCATGGAAATAATACTACTAGAGCGAGTGTAAAATTCAGCTGTCATTACGTTATGGTGACAGTGTCTGACATAAGATAAATAAATAATTTAGACGACTATGTAGGCTTACCAATAGGGCCCAGTGCAATAATGCAATTACGTTTCCATTTCCCCCTTACTACCTATATTGGTATACCTTCTCCAGCGCATGCATTGTGCAAACACAACATCTCAGATTCAGGCTTATGCTTGTCTGGCATGAAAAAATATGCTCACATGGACATATCCAAAAAAGTAATCTCGATAGCGTCCGTACTCATTCCTGACGAGGCCAGGAGAGACAGAGTTGACGGTGACAGTGGTGCCCTGCAGGAGTCTAGAGAGGTGTCTGGTGGCCAGTATGACACAAGTCTTGCTCTGGGCCACCGCCCTTGACTCTGTTGTAGCTCCTCTCACTGTTGATGTCCTCAAAGTCAATGTTGGCCAGCCACGACGAGACGTCTGCTGCCACATTCACCACACGAGCACTAGGAGTCTCCTTCAGTCTGTCTAGCAGCAGTCGAGTCAGCAGGAAGTGGCCCAGGTAGTTGACGGCCAGGTGCATCTCCACTCCATCCTGGCTACGACGCAGCGGCATCATGAACACACCAGCATTGTTCACCAGCAGGTCAATGCGGCTCTCTTCCCGCAGCACACTGGCTGCAAACTCTCTGATAGAGGAGAAGGACGCCAGATCCAGAGGCCGGAACAAAACCTGGTCATTCCCTGTTAGCCTAAGACGAGAACAAAAGTAGTGAACGAAAGACGTCCACCACTAGCTTGTACCTGCTGATCTCCTGGCGCGCAGCTTCTCCTGCCTCAGTGTTTCGACACGCCAGAATGACCCGAGCCCCTCGTTTAGCCAATTCTAAGGCCGTTTCTTTTCCCATTCCAGTGTTGGAACCTGTGACGATGGCAGTTTTACTCTCCCATGACCGTCTTTACTGGGTTCACCCGCAGCTAGCTAGCTACGTGCCACACCTACTCGAGCACGCACGCACGCACACCCAGAGAGAGCCAGTGTCATGTCAGTATAATTAGAAAGTGTAAGCGCATACGGTATTAGCGAGCGCATCTAAACGCGCAGGAAAATCGTTGCCGCTGTAGCTGCTCGCTGTTTCTGCACTGTTATACCGAGTTGTGTCTGCACGACTGCACTCCTTCTCGTCGAGACTCAGCGGTTGCGCGGATCGCGGCCGCGCGTCCAGCCCTTCAACGAACCGTCTTCAACAATACGCTGTCATCGCATTCTCAATTCCCCCTCAATAGAGCACAGAACTTCAAAACAACACACTGGCTGTGTTTCGACACTCCTATATAATAGCAATATCCCGGGTGCGGATAGAATATCCTAGGAAATTTCTTCCGGGGGGGGGTATATAGAATATCCTATATATCCGGCAGGATAAAAAAAATTGGGGGGGATGAAATGTACCGCTACACCGGTGTACACGAGATTTGGAAATCTGCGTTTTCCCGGTCTTCGGCTGTTTGTGAAGTAAGACGCATCCTCCTGCGAGCTTTGTCTCGTCGTGTTAGTCGCCCCTCTTTTGCGCAGAGAAAGGCGCTCCTCGGCTGTTCCGCTCCAACCTGCAGATAAACCTTTGCTTAAGCAATTTGCTTGATTTGGAGTATTTTGCTTGCTGGCTGTCGAATCACGTAGACAACAAGTGTGTCGGTATCTTGGAACCCCGAAGATTTTAAAGAGATACAGCCTCGGTCAGGCATCGAATGCCGGAATGGACGATTGCTATTATAGTTCGCGACACACGCATGCGCAATTCCACGACACCGGATCAACCGGATCAACTGGAGTAGTGTAGTGTACGGACCCAGCGCGTAGCGACTTCCGGCGACTCGCAAATCACTCGCAATCGTGCGCGCCTGTCCAAATAAGGCCACGCCCATTCCATGCGCGTCAGCAAGCCAAGAAAAAGGGGAGCACGTTGGTCCAGGGCTAGGTTCCGACTAGCTCAATGTACTTCTCTCGCTACGCTCGGTGACTTCACAGCACAACGACACTGTTCCACGGAGGTCTAAGTCCACGGAAGTCGGGGACATTTTGGGGAACAGTAGGCTGCGTAGACAGCGGAGCCTTCGCGGTCATCCAACCCTGCATGCTTTTTCTTGGCTTGCTGACGCGGCATCGAGTGGGCGTGGCCTTACTTGGACAGGCGCACACGATTGCGAGTGATTTGCGAGTCGCCGGAAGTCGCTACGCGCTGGGTCCGTACACTCCAGTTGATCCCGGTAGACTCTATATAGAGGGGATGACGCGGGTGAAATCTCACGTGATCCGCGTACAAAACGACTAAAAACTCGGTGAGAATCACTCCCTAGGCCTTCAAAACATACTAGCAATAGTCTACGAGCCCATATCTACCTATATATACATGTTCCCAACGCACCTTCAGTCGTCCACGCGAGAATTCGCTCATACGCGATATCACGATTTTCGTGTCATAATAATTATTATTCTTCTCCTTCTTCTTTAAACCCGCTATCTCCTTACCAGTACCAGTTCAAGCACTTATTTTTTCACTAAAGGTCCAATTTCGCCGGTGGTGTGCACGGACATCAAGCGATCGTTTCTTTCTTGCCGCTAGTCACTACGGTAGATCATGGAGGCTCGTTCATGGTCGACCTTACTCAGCATCAGTGAGCCGCGCGCATGCGCCAGGCAGGGGCGATCGTATTACCAGGCGAGTTGGCAGACCTGCAGAGGAACTCTAAGCCTCCAGTACCTTCTGTAAGTGAGTGTGCACATTTCCAACTGGCTAGCTATCTTGATTTGTACGAAGAGCAACTTGCCCAGAGTCTGCGCGGTGTTACGCGAGCCTTGCGGGGCGCTCAGCCTTCATTGTTTGCCCTCCCCCCAGGTTGTAGCCTGATTACCAAAGCTCGCCCATGAAACCACAACCATGTGCAATAATCTAAGTATTATACATCCTTGTTGAAGACAATACATGAGGTGAATGTTGTATCTAGCCCCTGCTTCAGGCACTGCCAGTACTACTTTCAACAGTTACAATTTGTCTATGGTATATTATAGCCTATATATCTACAACATACCCATGAACATCACAGTGACTCTAACAATAAGTGCAGTGTTGTCATAAGCTGTTAAAAATAGTGGAAACAAGTGGAAAAATCATTTCAAAGGGGGATATAGGGATGGCTTGAAGCACCAAAAAGGAAGAAACAAGGGGTCATTACACAGCAAAGTTGCACAAAGCTACATGACACCATCCCTATATCTTTGTTGTTATACGGCTCTGCAATAGAGGTTGTCTTGCATGTATATTTAGCTCAAGGGAAAGTTTGCATAAAACAAAGATATAGGGATGGTGTCATGTAGCTTTGTGCAACTTTGCTGTGTAATGACCCCTTGTTTCTTCCTTTTTGGTGCTTCAAGCCATCCCTATATCCCCCTTTCATTTTGAAGAAATAATTTTTCCACTTGTTGTAATACCATGCATTCGCCTACTAGTATTCACTGGCAGGGGGTGCGGCAAACTGTCCGTTACGCGAGGTTTTTTTCCACGTTGAGAAGCATTTGGGATTGGTTTTACTGTCCGTTATATGGAGTAGCGGGGTGTCCGTTCTTGAGGGGTTATGAACGTACGGAACTCTACGATAAAACAATCGGAACCTGCGAGTTTGTCCGTTATAACGCGGTGTCCGTTGTAGAAGGGTGTCCGTAAGCTGGGTTCTACTGTACTACATTTCATGCCTGCCAACACCCTTTCTTAAAACCCACCTTTTAAAAAGTTAATCACCATTACTTCATTAAACTATGTGCAATTATTCAAGCGAGTTTTCACACCCTGGCATGGCAGATTGTGTGATGCATGTGCGATAGGGCAGAAATTATCACGATTCTATTTGCACGCAATGTTTAACGTGTTAGTGGTTAAAGTCTTCTTTTACAGTAGTGCTATTGCACTTTCTAATTCTGTCAATTCTGTTTGTTGAGCATGAATATATTATACTAAATAATAAATCCTCAGAAAATAAACTACCAGCACAAGGGGTAACTGAAGGCAAAATCCGCAACTTTGCTACAACACAGCAGAGATGGGAGGAGGCAGTTGGGCTCTTCATCACCTCTCCATTCACTCATAGACACGAGTTCGGGAAAGAGATCCCCTGGGTTTCTCTCTTTACACACCATCCTGAAAAATAGAGGTAGCTTTCCCTCTATAGCCAAAAAGAAAAGAAAACCACTCAATTCTGGTGACCCTCTTTTATTGGAAATAGGCAAGTCTTGCTGGTCTTCCTGGTACCTTGCTGGTCAAACACCTTTGTTGGTCACAACTGGCTCTTTACACTGCTACCCACTGTTTGGTTGTTTGGTTGCCTGGTATTGGGTGCCATAGACAACTTGGTCTTGTCATCACTGATGACTTATCCATCAGTCTGGTGTCACACCTTTTAAAAAATGGCTGTAGGGGCAGATACACTGCAACGTCCCATGGTGCTCTGCGAACAATAAGTTTTTGCATCATGAAGCAGCCCCACCCACTCTCCTGTGTGTATATACTATATAGTTCATGAAAACTAAATAATGGCTAATTGTAAATGATAACTACAGTCTGAAATAGTATTGATTTTAGTTTTTAAGAGGTTGAAGTCTTTGGAGAAGCTATTTCAGGGGCTTTCTCCTTTCCACACACCCTCGAGCACATTCGAGGAGAGATGAAAAAGACTAAGAAAACTGCTGGGTAGAGAGCAAAAGCAATGTAGACAAAGGTCTCAACAATGCTGTCTTGCTCGAGTTCTTCAAACCCAGCCCTGGAGCACACTGCCTCTGGGTCTCCCAGACTTTCGCAGAGTAAGTGGTCCCCAATAATTCGTGAGTGGTCAGCAGTGTGACTCAGAGTTATGTTTGCGGAAAGAGTCGAGTGAAGGGCCACACACATGTAGGCAACAAGAAGAATGATGAGTTTCACTTCCGTAGCTTTGAACTTGGCATCCCTCGGAAACGGTTTTCTCTGCAGACGATATCTCTATAAATATGGAAACAAAATCTGCTTCATAAAATTGCCTTACATAAGTGTGCTACATCTTACCACATTTCCAACATGCCACACAGTAATAACG
Source organism: Geodia barretti (assembly GCA_030341885.1). Lineage (NCBI taxonomy): Eukaryota > Metazoa > Porifera > Demospongiae > Tetractinellida > Geodiidae > Geodia > Geodia barretti. The sequence continues at coordinate 80,380 of CASHTH010001072.1, read as the reverse complement.
AGGAACGAAATGGCACAGATGGCTAAAAGAACAAATGGAACTGAGAAGATGTAGGGAAAAACTTCTAGGTCCAGTGGAAGGCACTTTCTTGGAACAAAAATGCTGGGTGCAAACCCTTTGCTGAGGGACATGCCCACAATTGGAATAGAGTTAGGCTGAGTATCACGGACACCAAGTGGAAGGTCTTGACCTTGCCAGAAGTATTGAATGAATGAAAGTGGACAGGAAAAATGATAATCCAGAAATAGACTGCTGTTTGGAAGAGCCAGAAGAAGGTCACCACCAGAGAAGCATACAGGAAAAATCCCCCTACGGTGGCATGATTTGTACACAGAGGTCACAATGAGGCCAGCCTACCTTGAAATCTGCAAAATGTGCTGCTGAACTCTCCACCATTTAAATTCTCAATAAGGTCATCTGACTTGCAGAATAGGGAGTTGATAGGTAGAAAGCTGACCAAGTCTAGCAGTGATATCACTAGGACAGTTACCGACGAGTATATTATCAGCACGGATGGAAAAGTAAAACTAAAAAAGAACATTTTGTTATCATCAAGTAGGATTTCCTTACATTTGCTTGTGCCGGATAAATGATAGGACTAGTATAGAGGAGAAAACTATAAAACTGCTACCACTTCCAAGAAGCAACAAGATCAGATTGGCAGTATAATATATATATACACCAGGAGAGAGGGACTCCACTCTCCGCACTTTGGCTTGCACAACAGTGAACTCTCGTCATAGTAGAAGCCATCACGGCACGACACGTTAAAATCTGTCACTCTGGTTTCATTTCCTGTTAGAAAGCAATAAGCACAGACATAACAGGACATGCAAACACTAACTGCATGGTGGTGGCTGTCCAAGCCTAAAATTGTTGCAGTTGAGAATGATTGTAGACAACTCAGGGACCGTGGAAGCAATTTGGATGAGGTCGAAACAGGTTTGAGTTTGCAGAGAGCTACAAAGCTCAAACGATGGTAGTCTGTTCTGTCCATCACACATACCAAAAAGCAAAAGGCACCAAAACTCTCTGAATTCAGTCTCACAGTCATGACTGGGCCACACCTCCTGGAGATTGGTAAACAGAGTGGCGGCCTGGGACTCCACCAGCTCCTGGTGTGTGGAGGAGGGGATGAGGACTTCTGTAGAGTTGATGGAGGTGTTCTCTCTGTCGGGCAGGCAGCTCTGCCACTTACAGAGTTCTTGCAGACACACTGAGCCAGTGTAAGGAGCAGGAGAACAAGACAGTGGATCTGTGGCCTGTGTGTGTGAAGATATACAATTAAGCACTCCAGCCACTACCGTGGAACCTTTTAACATTGGGATTCAGTGGGGGCAACGTTTGGAGGTTGTCCCTTCCTTGGGGGCTCTGCCATAAGCATGACAAACCACAGCGGTCGTGATATCAACCAAGGATATGCTGCTTGTGGGTCTACATGAATCTTGCATACACCAACTTTGTAATGCCAATATTGGCTGCTATAGGGGGAAAAAACAGTTCGCTTCCTAAAGCTTGCCATAACTGCTGGCTCATAAATAACTAGTTGGGGTCAGAGGCATTTATAATAATAATAGTCCTTCTGAAGGTAAGGTTATTGAGGAGCTATAGGTTTACATTGTCCTTATCTTCGAGGTGGAAATGCTGATAGACCTCTCTTCCCATTGCCTATATTGACTGTGTTATTGTTAGAAGTAGAGTGGGTCTGCCTGTTAAAAAACAATTTCTAAAGGATATTTACAGCATTGACTGGCTTTTGTGTCCTAACATTAATTGTGTCAATACTATACATAAATTCTACTATTAGACAGCCAAGCCACCTGTTGCAAACCTAAACACATTATCTGGTAATTCTCTCAAAGGAGGGCTTATTTATTACATTTACATAAGTGGCATAAGTGTAAGACAACTCTTTTCTCTAACTTTTGCCATGAGGCTTTAGTAAGTCACACACTCATGCTCAGTGCTAATCCTGGAAAGACCTAGATATAAAATAAAAAAGGTTCATAGTGGCAGTTACCTTGAAAACTTACCGTCAGAGAGTACTCATCACGGAGGAAATATGGTAGAAGAACCAAAGGGATTGCAAGAGAAACAGAGACGATGATTCCTACAGGCAAGCAGTAGGACCAGTGGGGGCAGTGAGAGAGCCTGCGAGTTTTCTCAACAGCGACAGCCTCCGAACTCATCCTTTAGTTTTGCAGCAAACCTTCCACGCGGGATACGCATGCGCACATGCATTGTCACTGACTCGACTCCACTCCAGCCACTCCCCCTTCCTACGTATGTGACAGAGGGAGAACAATGTTTCTCTCATGGCTTGCGCTTCTTTTTTCAATCCTGGGCGCGGTTACTGCCGTGGATATTTGTAGCGACTATCCCAAACCTGATCCGTGCCTTCCTGGAGGAGAATGGGACCCGGTTCTGAACAGGTATATACAAGTAGATCGTGTAGCTTCGTACGCGATTGACATGCCGTCGCTCGTGTAGCTGTTCCGGTTATGATGGGCGAAGTTGCTTCCAGTGCTACTCTGGACAGTTCTGCAAAACTCGTGAAGACACGCTTACCTGTCAGCTTTCCAGTACCGGGGGAAACCCTCTGGTGATTGCCCAGTTCTGGCTCCTGAACTCAACCCAGGAACCATGCTCAACTACCCTGGCTCACTATAGGTTATTTTTACCTTCAATCATTTTTATATTCCTGATGTAGTGCTGTCAACTGCCTTTCTGCAGACCTGCCTACCAGAACCCCCCAGGTGTACCACTCCCTCCACTTGAAGATGCAATCAGAAAACTACATGCAATTGTACGTGTGGTCTATCTAGGTTGCCTGGTTGCTCTTGCCCCTCACTACACACTCAATTTTTTAGTCCCAAAATGTAGACACAAGCGGGAGGCAACTGATAGGAGGATTTGGAGCAACCATGATGCTTCATGCAACTGTGGCAGCCCTGTCAGAAATGATCCTCAAGGTATGTCTCTGTTAGGCCAGTAATGTTATTGTTAAATTTCTCTCTCCCCCCAAAGAACTGTACGTCCAACTGCCCTCCAGTAGTTGATGTAATGGCCCAGCCCCCATACTACGACAACTATCCATACATAGTGGGTATAGTACAGACTGCGAGGTGGAACACATCAGCGGATCCTACATCTCCATACACCATTGAGATACTCACGTAATGTTTGTGTTTTAATAGCATGGTCTTCACAGCCATTTGCCTGTACTCAGTGTAACACAGGAGAATTTCTTTCCCTCCTTTCCCTCTCCTTTATATATACATCACCCGTTGCCTGGTGTGTAATCAGGAGCATTGCGATAATGTATTCCACCAGTTAGTGTCTATTTCCCTCTAGCTATCCAAACAACCCCAATGGTGTACGAAGAAATCCACTTGTCAAGAATCCAAATCATGTCATCCGTGACATGGTGTACTACTGGCCAATGTACACGGACATAGACACCACCATATCGGAACCCATCATGATATTCTCCAGGTATGCCCAGCATTGTGCTGTATATATATATACTAGTAGGCGAATGCATGGCATTTTTGGCGAGCGGAAGCGCGCTTACAATTGGGGTCTAATCGTATGAGTCACTCTTGTGTGTGCACAAAACAGTGAGATACATTGCACAGGACCAAGTAGGCCGAAACGACCCGAGCGCAGTAGACAATTCGAATCGAGTCAAAAACAGTCAGACGACAGCGCGGAATCAGGCATAATCCGGCAATCTGATTGGTCTTGCAGGAATAGGGAACAAGTGGCAATGTAGAGAAATCTCTCGCTGGACTGTGCAGCAATACTCGGTAGCTTCGGAGGTGTTGCGTTTCCCCTGATTCCGCTCGATTCAGGCAGCATTATGAAAATGTTGAAATCCCTTTCGGATAAAAAGAAGCGCGTAATGCTGGAGCATGCGCAGTTGGACGACGTACGGTGACATATATATATATATATATATATATAGAGAAAAATCGCGCCGTTCGGACCACTAGGTTAGCTCGCTTCCGCTCGCCAATAACACAATGAATATTGTATGTACTTGTTTGCTGAAATCCTGCTTCCCCAATCCCATATTCATGCTCCATTGTTGTTATTAACCTATAGCTACTACACATACACAGTATGTACAGACATAATTATGCCTCGCTAAGTAAATGCAATGGAAGGCTGCCTTGCTGTTAGAGCCTGGTGGTCAACCTCTCTACAACATTTGGACAAGTAATGGAATGTATTTAGAGCCACAACAGGAAGGAACAAGGGTTTGTGAAAAAGCACAAAGCTACATGATACCATCCCTACGTCTTTGTCATATAGACTCATAGTAAAATGCTATCTATAGGGTGGTATCACGTTGCTTTGTGTGTGTTTGCTTTTTAACAAACTCTTGTTCCTTCCTTGTTGGTGCTTTTTGAGCAATCCCTTCATTTGAAGATATCTATATAATTATTATATACAGCTCAAAGCATGAAGGTCTTGCAGGCACCAGGTTTGGCTGGGGGCTCTATCAAGACTCTGTCCTTGCTCAGAATGTGGCACAAGTGGTGAACGTACTTACACTGGGACTATCAGTAGATGTTCAGCTACGAGTTCTTGCAAGTATACAAGCTATCATAGGTAATAATATTGGGTGATCCCTACAGAAGCACCTACTACTTGTAGAGTGTGGATGTCCTTTTTATGTTAATGGTAGTGTGGCAGTAGTAAGGAGAAAATAAGAAAAGGAGGTAATTATTGTGTATCACTGGGCCCTATTGTTTGGTGCCATCTTCTAAATTTCCTAATTATACTGCCAGAGTCACATTAAAGCGTGTGGTTCAAGCCAGGTAGTGTGCAGTGCTCCTAGCTAAAGTTGGCTCTCTGCAGTGCTTGAATTAAAGGCTTAAATTTTAGACATTTGCAGCTAGGTTATCCCAGCATCTAACCTTACATTGAACTGCAGGGTGTCGCTAGTGTAAGAGGCGAGTTAAAGTGTCTGACTGACACCAGTGTTTGTGTAGTTTCACCCATTGTTCTTGGTACATGGCAGCCACCTGGATAAGCACTGTAGCTCAGTAATGGCCTCTGTCAATACTGTAAAAAATGTGCCAGTTGCTCACAAGGGTTGGCATGCTACCACTGTTGCGTTCTGCTACATAGTCTCCCTTTGCTTTTGTATATACTAGTCCGGTCAAATGAGGATGTGCAATGCTGCATCACCTACCATAGAAGGAGTTCAAGTGTAGTATCACAACCTTTCATCAGGTCACTGACTTTATACTGTGTCTTCAGGAGAAAAGCTAAATCCGTCTGGCCTGCTACCGTTCCATGAGGCCGGCCGGACTGTAATGGAGTCACGATTTGCCAAGCTGTCAGAGGTCTTGACATGTGCCACTCTCACCAACTACCCTTCTTCCTCACACGGTGCATATGCCTGGGTCCAGTGCAAGGAAGGGTTGAAGTGTCTGGACGTCTTTGCCAGTGTCAACATTATTGCCGAGGACGGTGCTCTGTTTGGAAGCACTTCACAATGTAATAAGTCTGCATGATTAGACAAAATCTAGAATCCCTCACAATGTTGTGCATTAGGACTTGGAGACATCTCTTAGTCTCAGCATGACATGCTTTACCGATTGTGTCATTTTTGCTGCAAAATAATGTAGCCATTAATGTTTATTGACAAGGGGTTATTATTCTTCGTATTCACTATTCTTTCTTTGTAGATGTACGGTTGAGTATGCTATTGCCTGATGCAGAGTTTGAGATACTCATCGACAAAGTGAAAGCACTATGTAGCAGTTGAGGTTTTATTATAATTAATATCTGAAACCTTTTGATATCATTGTGGGTATAATTGTAACTCTATTGTTATTGCCATAAAAAAAATTAGTTAGTTGATGTTGTTCTACCCAGAACTAGCCTTCCTGGACAAGCATGGTCCCAGGATGTTCATGCCAAAGGACAACACTTGCCTTTTAACTCATCTCCAGAAGTCAACAACCAATATAAAAAAATGCATGTGCTTAGCTCCAAGAACTTGGATATAATTATTCTCTGGCATAAACAGGTAACAACTATAATTATTTATTATATAGACAGTCAAAACTAGCTGTTTGTATGAGAACCTCCGAAAAGGGGATACAAAAAGGCATCATCAGGTTAAGCTATTCTGAGGAAATTGACATTCAGGTTTACGATGTTTATTGAGTGTTTGGTATAGCAAACATTATTCGTATTACAACAGTAGTGACACGGCACAAGTACATGCTTTATCATCAAAGTTACTCTGACAGGTTATCACAGGGAGGGGTCACGTGTTCATTCTCAGGCTCTGGATCTGAAGTAAAACGATAAAATTATGACAAGTTACATAATAATAATTATTCATACCAGCTGATGCCTCCTGCTCTAAATCAAGATTACTGGAAAAGTTAGTTGCTCTAATTTCATCATAAATTGGCCTCGGAGCCAGTTTATTATAGAGAGCAATGAGAGCCACAAACGGTATGAGAATGGAACCAATGGTGATAGCCATTGGGAAATAAGTATGCTTACCAATCCAGTCGTAGCTTTCAACAACTATAAGATATTATTCAAACAGAAAAATATAAGTGCAAAAATGCAGTGTGTGTGTGTGTGTGTCAAAGCTGTGAGTGTATATTTACAAGTTTATTAAAGCTACTTTGTAACAGTTTACATAATTATGGTATACAATAAATGTAGGGATGGACCAATGGAAAATAGCTAGCTAGTTATAGAAAAGCTGAGCGGGACTAATGCACTGTCGTGCATCTGCATGGAATATAGCTCGACAGAAAAGGCCTATCCCACCAAGTAACCTTTCACCAACCTCATTCACATACTGACAACACGTGAGGACTACGTAGCTACAACTTCAAGCCACTAGGCCTAATTGGTTGGTAAAAGGTTAATTGTTCAATCAGAGATCCTGATTTCCACACAAGGTCTTCTGAGAGCAACTTCATCATCATACCTGTTGAAAAAAATCACCCATTACCAACTAGAAACTGCATGCAGAAAGCATAGAGACATGTCTGTGTGAAGGAAAGGGGAGGGGTACATGTCATGTAACAGTAGAGAATGAATTACATGTTCACTTACACCAAAAGGGAGTTATTGCACGACTCAAAGCACCACATGCCACCAAAAGTGTAGACGCTCTTCCCTGCAAAGGATCAATATTGCCTAGCATATTGGTAATACATCTGCCTGCAGTGTAGCTTTACCTGGTGTTTCACTGGCGTAACATCTGAATTTAGTGCATTGACAAAGATATACCCAAGTAAAGACCCCAGTGCAGTCAAAAACACACCAGCACTGAATTGGTAGAAGTTGAGAGATGTCTGCTGGCTGAGACAAGCAGGCAGACAGGTACTGCAGTAGTCTCCAGTGACACGAGACTGAGGGTTCCAGAAACACTGGTGACTGGAGGTACTTTGAGCCTCACAGTCTGCCACACTGAGCTGAAACCCAGTCAGATTGGCATTGATGTCATCAAGACCAGTAGCACTGCCAAGAGAAGCTGTATCATTCATTGTTTGAAAGGAACAAGGGTCACCATCAATAGTCTGCCAATCACCAATCAGAACACATCCGACTAGTGAAATAATCAGTGACAGTCCAACCATCAACCTGTTGTTCCGTTTTAACACTCTCTCAGCTATTACTCTGCATCAGTGAATTTAAGGAAAGAAAGAAAAGCACATAGAGACTTACACCAAGATTGCTACGCCCAGGTAAGCCACTGGCACTGCCAAGAGGAACAATGAGGTGTTGGCAACATCGAATCCAAACTGGTGACTCAGAACAGGTGTGACCAATGTAAAAATGACTGCCTGTACTTCCCCACCGACGTAACCACATGCCATGATAAATATGCGAACCTGTGCAGATAAACATGTTTGACAGCTTCAAACAGGCTGTATGCAACACGACGTACTGTAAGCTGTCTCTTCTTTTTGCTTCTCAGTTTGACAGACAGGCCAAGACCACAAGGGACGCATTTGCTCTTGTTGTTCCAGTGGCAAGTCCATGGCCGAGGCTCAGTGAAGAAGAGCACCACTACCACGGCTGAGGATAGGGCCAGGGCTGCCAGAAACCACCCTGGCCATCGATATGGATTCACAGATGGTATTCTTGAAATAGCAGCATAAATTCCTAAGAAATTAAGGAACGTTTTTCATCATCATCTTCTTCAGATTGAACTCGCGTAACTCAAAAAACGAAACAACATATAGCTAGTCGTCACATTTTGTAATAATGCGGATATCCATCACTAGATTTGCATGGTCATACCTATTTGTTTGTAAAAACAACATTGTTTACTGTAAACAACAACAAATATCCCAAGGCAACATGGTGTCAGTGTAAGGTAAGAGCTATGTGAACGAAACATAATGTATTCAATCACCAACATCAAAATAACAACAAAACATGTTTGTAAAAACAACAAATAGCCTCAGGCACTTTTATTTAAATTGACTTCTTCGATTTAAAAAGTAAGGAATATAGGGATGCCATAAAAAGCAAGGAGAAAAGACAGGGATGAACTAGTGCATGTGCAGTAGTAGAATGGATGATAGTTAGCTACATCTTCAAACTGACATCTCTTGCTAGTATGTATGGCCTGGGGCTATTTTTGTTGTTATTTGTTGTTTTGCTTGTGAACAGAATTGTTTACAAATGCTCTTGCACGCCGGGTCATGGATTCCGATCTCTGTGCAAAGCATATTCTTCCTGGTTTTTGTCTAAGCTGAACAACAACAGTAACAATGAAAAGCACTAAAGTGCAAACCCTCGGCGAACTGCGCATGTGCGGTACCACTAATTGATGGGCTGGGCTTTTTATGCCTTTACTCGTGGTATCCCGCTAGTAGCTCGCGGAGAGTCTGGCACGGGCTAGCTACAGTAGTAAATAGCATGCGGGAGTCGATACATGCCCTTCGTTGTGCCTTCAAGACACACAGAGCGAACGGACGCGGTCGAGGTAAGCCTGTGCTAATTTACATATTGGCTTGTTCACTTGGTTTTCACGCCATAACTTTAGAACACAGTAGTTTTACGAAAATCGCCTTTTTTTAAATCAACCCAGTGTAGCACTGAACCCGATCATATCGCTATTTACCTGATTTCGTGCGCGCGGTGGCAGAAAACGTGGTAACAGACAGACAGACAGACTGACAGACACACTTACGGGACAACTACCGTAACCCTCGCTGCGCATGCGCGCCGAGGGTTAATGAAAAGCACTACAGTGCAAACCCTCGGCGAACTGCGCATGCGCGGTACTGCTAACTGATGAGGGCTGGGTCATTTCGTGGTGGTCTCCCGCTAGTAAGTATAGCTCGCGGAGAGTCTGACACAGGTTAGCTACAGTAGTAGATAGCATGCAGGAGTCGATACACGCCCTTCGTTGTGACTTCTTGTGCCTTCAACTCAAGATACACAGAGCAAGCGGGCCCGGTCGAATTAGCATATAACAGCATGCGCATTTTCCGTAGCGATAAAAATGGCCAACTACGCATTAGCCGTACAATGCTGGAAGCGCTCTAGCTTTGCAACGGAGCATTTTCAGAAAAAAACGTTCAAAATTTCTGAAATTCATTGCCCATTAAAGGTCGTATCCTTTGTGAGACAAACGAACACTCGAGAAGTGAGATGTAGAGTAACAGACACAGACCCAACTACAGTACCCTCGCTGCGCTTGCGCGCCGAGGGTATAGAAGATTTTTTTTTTTTACTTTTTCATTTCCGATCATGTGATGATCAGACTGATAGATCAAAAGTGGGATTTGATTAAAAAACTTAAAGTGAAATATACAAATCTCAAATGTAGGGGCATAATGCAGGACAACCTGTGTCGTCCCTATCTGTACTAGTCTACTGTACTTATGATAGACCTAATGTTGGTAGCTATACTCTGTATAAAACCCCTCTTATATACAAAGAAGTGGTAGCTACCAACTATACTTTATGCATACCAGTTTACATCAACTTTTTCTCACCTAATAAAAGAGCATTTGCAAATGTTGCTCCTAATATAGCCAGGAGATACAGCAGATTCTTTCTTGGTAGCTTTCCCTTTTTGTTTCTTGCTCTATCCATTGTAGTACCCATCTCCCCAATATATGTGTATACAATTGATGACAAAAGCAAAGAAGCACATCCCATCAAACAACGTGCCAAAATCACCATCCATACATCTGTAGCAGTAGCATACACAGCTCCACTGACCCCATAGAGAAACAGCATTATTAGAATCAACACAGTGTAAGGGACAACGTCCATCATGGCCGTCGCCAGTGGAAGGGTGCCAGCTTCAAAAAGAGAGAATGATATCAATGTCCAAGCATAATCTCTGTCAGTTCCACCCAATCCAGGCCAAAAATGATCAGAGTTCTGAAGAAATATGTTAATGGATTACTCGAAGAGCAGCCATAGTATAAACAGTTCAGACACCCATAGCAACGGTACCAGTATTCATGTACGCATATTAACACTGTTCTGTAACTTACCTCACACCCTAGCAACATCCAGATGCAATCTGAGACTGGAAACCTTCCTTAGCACACAATTATTGTAATGCAAATCACTCAAATGCAAACCCTCAGCGCAGAACCAGCGCTAATACTGGAGTGGAATTAGTGTAGCAAAATACCTTGTGCAGGCACAATAAGAATTAGTGCCACACCTGAAATCAATATGATTAGCTAGCTGTAAAAAACTGGCGTGGAATTAACAGCAAGTAGTTGGATCATTGGTAGAGACAACTGGACCAACTATGCAATTTGCAAATTTCTCTACTGATGCCTGTGTGTGCAAGCACATGCGCGTATCAATTCTATGAAGAAATGCATGCATGTAGGAAATACGTCAGTCATAGAATCAAAATGGCGAACCTTGCCATGGTATACTATTCAGGTAAGGGATTTTTTAGAAAATTGCTTTTGATTTCCTTATAAGGTAAGTTTCCCATGTCCTAGCGCGAGAGGAACAGACGCAGACAGACAGACACACAGACAGACATACAAACCAAGTACAGTAACCATGTGTGGTGAGCACCTAGGCCACTGCAATAACCTCAGAACACATTGTAAATACAGAGAAAGAGGAACCAAGACACACACACACAGACCAACCTCTTTGCACCACGTGTGTGCCAAGGTTAATGACCCTTTCGAAGTAACTGGAAATGCTCAAACCTATCCACTATCATTATGCTGGACACTCCCACAAAACATGAGTAATACTTTACAAATTACCACGAGTGCCACTTTAAACCTAGACCCGGCATCACTTGTCCCGTGCAAACGCTTCTGAACCCTATCGCCTTGTAATAGAGAACTTTCCCAACATCATAGTGTCCCCTAAGTTTAAGGAACAATCATACTTCGTCACCAATAGATCATACTCCAGTTCATGCTCCTTACCCCCATATGTGCTTCATGAACGCAAGATCATGCAACCCTTAGGAAATTATTAGCAACTGTTGAGTAATAAAACACTCTGCAATGTCAAGCTTATCTAGACAATTATCTCATCTTATTAACAGGCTAAGGCCACTTATGGACGAGAGGGATTAGCCTCGTCACCTGGCCTCCAAAGAAAAGGAGGGTAGGCTCATACACACTGCAATGTGTCTTAATGTGCATGCGCACCATTCCCAAGAATCTGGTGACCTCAGTAAATTTTCACCGTAAATTACAATGCTTGCACGTGCTGGCTACGCTAGTGCTTCGCGTGTTAGTAGCCAGGCCTCCAAAGACGAAATGATGATTGTTCGTAGAGGTAGGGTTACTTGCACGGAAAAAGCCTTGAACTCCATGGACTGCGTCTACCACAAATTTGGTGGCAGTTTTACGGTGTGTTATAAGGTATCTGGAGATATTTGGTGCAGGTGCATAAGTACAAATGCAGTAGATATCTTCGTAGGCCTGGGGACGAGGCTAAGTAGCCATATACAAACCCTGTGCATGTGCGCTGGGGAATAAGATAAAAGGAAAGGCTACACTGTTGTACTTTTCAGAAGTGTCTATGCTAACCTCTTCATTATCATCACTTGAAGGAGACCGGTCTGTGGTGACAAACTGATAGATAGAAGGTGTAAACATTATGTGACCAACATAGCCAACAGTAAGGAGTACAAAAATGGAGATCAGCCAGTTATGGTGAGGAAAATTATCCTCGAAATCACGACGTCCTGTGAAAGGCATACATGAGGGTTATTATTGTCAGCTAGAAATGTGATACTAACAGTAGTACCCCGTCTGCAGCTCTCCCATAGGTAGGAATGAGAGTATACTGTGGCATAGCAGTGGTTTGAGGTTTGCCTTGTGTTGTGTTGTATTGTAGATTCTAACCCCTACCAGGTGAGTTGCCCTGGTAGCTCAGTTGGTAGAGCGCTCGCCTAGACTGCAGAGTGTCGTGGGTTCAAATCCCACCGCCTAGGGCAGCTCATTATTTTTCCTTGCAAAAAAGGGCTGTCCTGGGCGTAGTTGATTTGTTTGTTGTGCCTTTGCCTTTCTATCTCATAGTTTTCACATGCATTATGTACGTAAAAGGGACTGAATATATATACCAGGCGCAAGATCAGGAACAAGAGGTGCTGATTAACGGTGAAACCACCGAAAAAGGACCCTCCGAATAAAGGACCTCTATTTGGTTCTCCCAATACTAATACATTAGTGATCAACATCTCCCTCCCAATCCCAGTGTCTGGAACACTGAAGATGTGTAAGGTAACCTAGTTATGGCCAATGGATGCACCCGCTTTATTATCATTGGCATTGAAAGAGTGCTGAAGCACGTCGAAAGTCGTAAGCGCAATCACCCACTCGATTCTGCTAACTCACCTCTACAAAAGCATAACATAGTGGCAGCCGTTTATCTCTCCAAGCAGCAACTAAACCAGCTATAGGGAGTAATTTACCGGATAATAACAGGTTCTTAGCCAGGTTCTTAGCCAGGTTCTTCCGGTGTAGCGAGCGCGGTATTATTCATCCCCCGAATTTTTTCCGGCCGGATAGGATATTGATATTCTATCTCCCCCGGATAAATCTATCCGCACCCGGGATAATTTGTACCCCGTGCTGTGCGTTATTTAGAAGTGTCGAAACGCAGCCAGTGTGTTGTTTTGAAGTTCTGTGCTCTATTGAGGGCGTTACAGAATGCGATGACAGCGTTGTTTGGAGTTACAGTATTATTAAAGTTAGACGGCTCGTTGAAGAGCTGGACGCGGCCGCGATCTGCGCAACAGCTGAGTGTCTCGAAGAGAATATGCGCACGCGACGACAACTGGGCGTGCGTGGAGTGTACGGACGCGTAACGACTTCCGGCGACGTCCAAAATCACTCCAAGCGATGCCTAATTAAGGCCACGCCCACCCTTTCAAGCCTAAGCGGAACCTCGTGCGTATGCTGACGACCCGACCGGCCGATTACTCCACAGGACGACTCGGTCATCGTACTACCTGCATTCTTTAGGCCAGTGCTACTCGCACCTTACTTTGCTTGCCGCCAGGATGAAACATGATCGGAGCCGGACAGTCTCAAGTTGATCCCTGCGCTCTGCGCTGTGACTGATGCGAGTCGCGCGGCCGTAGCGCCGCACCCTATCTGTGTTCACGGCAAGGAACACTATTCCGCAGCGACCGTTTCGTTACACCTGCCTGTGTCCCCACACGATAAGGCTACGGTCGCGGGAAGCACCAGAGCGGGCTCGTACGGAAGGCGAAAGAGTGCCAATATCAAGGTGGGGGTCTATTTCTTCAGAGGGTGGTTTCCGGGGAGAGGCCGGGTGCTCCCTCCGAGGAAAAAGAGACGGTGTTCCCTCAGATTTGGGTGCACTCGACTTGATGACGTGGGGTCAAAGGTCACGTAGCGAGTGCGAGCAACGCCACCGTGCCTGTGTGACGTGTAACGACTGCATTCGGACACATGAAAGCACGCCCGTTGCCGTCATTGAAAATTAACCACATCGACGCGGATCGGTCCTGTGCTGACAGTTGCCAGTTGCCAGTTGCCAGTTGCCAGTTGCGTGACCAAGAGCCGTCAGTGATGAGTGTTCAGTGGTTCGCTGTCGCTACTCTCCTCTATGTGGAGTTGGCTATCACTTTATTGCTTCTGATCCCTTTCCTGAAGCCAGCGACGTGAGTTATACTGCGGGATCCAGTTTCGTGGTTTTGCCCTCCCCCATTGATCAGGTTTCAGGTTTCAGGTTCATGCCCCTGAACTCTGAAACCCTCCAGGACGTTATAATTGCGTGTGGGAGTAATAGCAGGAGTGCCCATACCACACTCACTAGATGAGAAACGGGTCTGGTGACATGGTTCTTGTTGACCAGTAGTGCAATTTTCTTTCTCTTTCCTCTTTCCTCGTCTCTTCTCTCCTGTCTCGCTTTTCCGAACGGTGGGTGTGGCTGTTGTGCAACCTAAAGATTCACATCTTGTCTTTACCTGCAGTCATGAGAAATGTAACTTAGTCGGGGAGAGCAGCAAAGCAAGCCAATGTTGTGTGTTATATACATTTAGTGTGGCCCCAGTTTGGCACGTGACCTAGGATGACGGAGAGGAGAATATATTGGAGTGGTTCCAAGTAGTTCGAGGTTGTGCAGTCTGTAGATGCCATTCATATTCATACCCTCGTACACATTCCTGGGAGCAGGAATTTAACACGCATAGCACTACCCGTCAGATATTATACAATATTCACTGTTAAGGTTAAAAACATAGGTTTCCATAGGCTTTTGCTGCTCTCTGCACATTGCTTGTGGCAAATGGAAAGACGCAGATCTTTGTAGGCCACACTGTGGGCCACACCCATCAACGAGAGAGGAGAGAAGAGAAGAAAGGAGAAGAGAGAGAAGAGAAGAGAGGAAGAAAGAGAGGAGAGAAATAAAAAGGTTTTTTACCAGTATGGTTGTAGCAATAACCTGGAGGGAGAAGACCTGGACAGTTTTTATCACGTTGTGACTGTCACACTGTGACGTACTTAATCTGCATACTTTGCTGTGTAGTGTAACCCACTTGATAAAATGGCTTTCCTGATATGTAGGTTGCACATGATATAATCGTCGCTGCCTTCTCCCTCTTTACTCCTACACGTAATTATAACGTTTGGAGCATGGAGGGAGAGGGCAAATGTTACAGGATGTTGACAACACCTGAATGAACCACCACCACCGCCTTGTGTGATACCAACTTCGTGATGCTGTATACCACAAAATCATTATACGGGAGCAACTTTTGGACACTTCCAGTACCATAGACTCAATCCCAAAGCTACAGAAGGCTATATACTCTGGAGTGTGCGGGTGTCGTGCATGTTCAGTGGAAGCAAATTGGCAGGAGGTTTAGCGACCTGTGTCTGCCAAAACACAAATTAGTGCTTTCCTGTAGGAGTATTATTCTTGTGCATCTGCCTTGCTTTCAGTCCAAGTCTTCTAAAAACAATTATGAAAACATGATGCTCTCCGACACCTGACATGTACAAATGTAGGAAGTGTGAATATCTGGCGTGAAGAATTTCACACGAATTGGCTAAAACGTATGCCTACTATGACTGGCTTGTATGCAGACCACATGTTTCTACACATTTGCCTATCTACTTCAAGTCATTGTGAAATGTTTGCCGCCTTTAGGTGGAAGAAAATTCTGAATTTGCCATTCTTTGGAGCAATCAAGCCAGCATGGACGACCATCTTCTATGCCACACTTCTCATCCTTATCGTACTTTTTGCTGGTCAGTATAATATATTATTATTGTTTATACATAATTATTATAGCTGGTAGAGGAGAACAAAGTAAAAGCATAGTCTGCCCCTAATGTGGCTTAGTTGAAGTGTAAGCTTGCATAACTTGTCCGTACTGTCGTAATATCTGTGTTGCTCATGTCAAGGGTTGAACTAATGTAGTGTGCTGTACCATTACCATTCGTTACTATACTTTGTGTTAGTACAGTATGTACACATGGTATATGGGTAGTTACCCTCGGCACAGTGTGTGAGTGGGTGTGTTGGTCCGCTACTCTATTTCTCTGTTGCCACCACCACGCTCAACAAGACAACAAAATAGCGATACAAACAAGGGATGTCCAGCATTGCCATCAAAGACATTCCATTCCATTCCCATATATGTACGCACCCCTAGCCCTGTGTATTTAAAGTATTGAACAACTAAAACAATGATTTAAAAGTGATGCAATATCTAGTTTCTCCCTGTTTTTTGTTGGCGAAACTGGACATGTATAAAGTTGTAAACCACGTGCACCTAGCATACGCACGCACGCGGGAATTCCGCAACAAAAATGGAAGGGGATATAGCTGACTTGTAGAGCACTCACTTTGCATTCGACCTTTGCTTTTGTCGTTTCGGCGTACCTCGATATTTTACTAGGCCTGGCTTACCTTGACAGTGTTGCACCTGCTTGTGTGGATGACTTAAAAATTACAACAGGGTGCGAATATCAAATCCCGCATGATATCTATCTCAGAAAGTTAGCGAGGCTTTGAAAGCGTTTTGATTGGCAGCTCTATGACTAATTAAAGTGCAAACACTCTGCACACTAGAAATCCTCATTGATGTGCATTGCAACACCCACAGTCATGCGTGGGTTGGCCTGGAGTATTTTAACTTGTGGTCTAGTGCAGCGGAACTGTACATGAAACAGGCCCATAATGCTCTGGCCCATAATGCTCTTGTAGCCATTCTGCCATTTGTTCTTATGATACCAGATTCAATACGTACAATGAGGAAGTATGGAGACGTGCCAGAAACCAAAACCATGACTCTAGATGCTAAGCTAGACTACCGACTGAAGGAGTGCCGGGGACAGAGAAACTTCTACATCTCTGGTTTCACCCTCTTCCTCATCCTGTGAGTTACAGCACACACGCACTAAGTCAGCCCTAGCATGGGTGAAACCACCTGTTGTACATTGTCTTGGCATGCTTCATTCAACACACACTTTGTGCCTATTCCACTATCTTCCAAAACCCGTGTATGGACACTAGTGGTGTTGCAATAACAGGGTGATACGTCGACTGGTGATGCTGATCTACCAGAGAGCCCACCTAGAGGCAGAGGTGACAGCTCTCAAGAGTCAGGCAGCACAGGCTAGTAGAGAGCTCCAGAGACGCCTCCAACAAGACACAGACACAAAGGTGTGGTTTGTCTATTAGGTGGAGACGGGAGGGTAGGGAAAGGGGAGAAGAAAGAAAAGATAAGGGAGTACCAGCAGACCTTCAGTAGCCACCGGACCTACTGCGATTACACCATTAGAACACTGTCCGCCGTCGGAACTTGTGATTCCGGAAACGTGCCTCAATGGAGGGGATACAGCTGCCCCACCCCCCACATCTTTCTAGTACTATAAGTAGGGCATATACATGTGTTTATTATATAGTCACGAGCTGGTCATGTGATGTGTTATCCTGCTTCTGTGTTACAGGGTGAAAAGAAGGAGAAGCCAGAGATCAAGAAAGCAGGGGAGGAGGAGGAGGAGACTGTGGAGACTGTGGGACCTAGCCAAGAGGGGTTTGACAGACTCCAGGAAGGTAATATACTGAAGCCAGAAAATAGGACTGTATTTGACACCATTGTATGTGCATATCATCATGGTTGTCATCATGGCAATCCTTGAAAACGATTCACTACAAGTGTGGTTCGCACGTCGTATCATGGCCAAAGCCAAGACACTGGTTATGATACACACTGCTGGCGGAACGAAAAGTTGAGTCATTCATTAGCTGATGCAAATGATAGGGGAAGCGTAAAACTTGGCCTGGTCGAAACCAGCCCTTTTGATTAATGACTGGATAAGAGTATATGCTTTACTGCCTGTTGCTAGAGCTACGTGTGGCTCGAACTGACCTGGAGGCTATGAAGAAACAGGCAGAGTCCACTAATGCTGAGTATGATCGGCTGGCAGAGGAGCACCAGCAACTACAGGTAAACTTTGACTTAGCGTGCAAGATTGCACTTCCTTTTTATTCAGGCAACTCAGCAAGGCAATTCTGAAGATAAGAAAGACCAGTGAACCATCATTGACCTCCTTTAAACATTGAATTTTCCTGCATATAAGTGTATAATGCAGATTGTCCATAATTATTATTAATACGCATGCGCGAACCGCACGCAGCGAGAATTAACCGCACCCGGCCCCACCCCCCCAGCTGGCCCTTCTCATTCTGATGGCTGCAGTGAAATCCCCCGAGCTAGCTCCCAGGGACAAGGAAGAACTTCTATTGAACAGCGTGTGGAATGGGTACGCACTACGCTGTTACAGCTGGTATCCGAGCTCCAATCCCGCGCGGTGAGCTTTTTGGGATGCACATACTGACTCCACTGTGTCTGCCTTTTCATTAGGAAGTACTGTGCGTCAGAGAGCATTTTTATGGTCTGTGCCCTTTCTATTCACATGCTATGGATGTGCAGGGCAATGGTGTACATAGCACATGGTGTGACAGAACACATGGGTCGTTACGATGAGTTTGCGATACTGCTGGCAGATAGTGGCCTGTGTGTGTTTGGACATGACCATGGTAATAATTCCTAGAATAATTATTTATGGCAATTGCTTCGTAATTGTCTGCAGTTGGCCACGGTCATAGTGACGGAGAGAGAGTACATGTGGAGAACATCGATACTTATGTACAAGATGTCATCAATCATGTGGAGCTGATGAAGTCTAAGTACCCTCATCTTCCATATATTCTGATGGGACACTCTATGGTGAGCATCTCTGTCACTTATTTTCACTTGCCAGCCATGCAAAGCAGTGTGAAGGAGCATGTAATGGCAGCATAGAACAAGGGGTAGGACAATGAGATATGTTGGCAGAATAAATATAGCTATAATTTATACTCCAATGAAATGGGTCACCACTCTTTAGCAACCTAGGTTGTGGCTGAAAGTCTTGGTGAAACCACGGTGGAACCACATGGTTTTTGCTAGCAGCTTTATAATGGGTGTCCTCTAGTTCACAAATTTTGGAATTTTGCCTCGACTTTCCTTGTTGTGAAGTAGAAGCATTAGCCAGGCGGAACTTTTGGCCACATATTGGTGAAGCCACGTGTGGTACAAATATGAGATGCCAAAGCATGTAAAATGACACTCAGGGGCGTTTTGAGTAGTGAAGAGTACATAGGACAAACTTTAGAGTAAATTTTGCCCTGAGGAACCCTTTTATGCCAGCACCAAAATTACAGTGAGATATCCCTGTGAGTGATGATACAATATAAACTGTATTTTTGAATCATCAATGCACCCCCGTAATGGATGTGACTGCTACGTGTTCGACTTACTTTGCTCCGTTCTGTCAATAGTAAGGCTGAGGGGTCAGGAAACACATGCCCTCCAAAGTATATACTCAAATCAAAACTGTAGATATGCACATTATAATGGCCTTTATTTTTGGAACAAACCCAGGGAGGTCTTATTGTTGCCCATGCCACCATCCTGAGAGGGGACATGTTTGCTGGACTAGTACTCAGTGCGGCAGCTGTCAGACCAGTGGTCGTGAGTCCTGTGACTGCTGCTATAGTGGTGAGGATGGATACAGTCACAAATGAGGTTATAATAGTGTTTGACCAATTAGAATTTTGGGGCTAAGAGTTTGGCGTTTGTGATGCCGAGAGTTCCTCTCTTCCCCTGGAAGACTAGCAACATCACCAGCCTACCTGAGGAGGTAATGATGTCATAATAACGGTTGGTTTGTACATCACGCACCACTCACCATTATTGCTGTATGTCATGTATATATGCAAAACACACATTTTTGCAGAACTTGTAGTTAGCTATCACTAAGTACGGTAGTACTTAGTACATAGTGATGACACAGGTTGTCCTGCATTATGCCCATACATTTGAGATTTTCATGATTAAAACTCAATCAGATCCAACTTTTGATACATCAGACTAATTTGTATCGTCACAAAGAGCATGTATCCAAGAAATAGCTTAAATCGCATAATCGGTACTTGATCACTTTTCAATTTTCTTGTTGTTGTTGTTGTTGTGCAGTTTCAACAAGCGTATCTCAAAAGCCAGGTAAGATATGGAGATCAAACCTTGCACAAAGATTGGAATCCATGACAGGTTGTGCAAGAGCATTTTTATTTCTTCGTAAACAATTTTGTTTACATGTAAACAACACAAATAGCCCCAGGCAATACATTATTATAGACAAATAAAGTGTGCTAACTGGGTAAAGCTAATACCCAGAGTGATAAAACTTTGTACACACATGCAACCCATCATTAGTATCAAAATGTAAACATTATAAGTTTGTAAACGACAACAAACAGCCTCAGGCAATAAAAACCTGTAAAATGTGTTTGTGCCTATAACTTGCTTATGGTGGGTCCTCTAACAATGAAACTTGGTACACTTATGTACCATGATGAGAGTTGATTGAAACAGAAATTACAAGTTTGTAAACAACAACAAACAGCCTCAGGCAATAAATACTTAATGATCTTTGTGCCTGATAAGAGTTCATTGAAACATGAATTACACAAATTTGTAAACGACAACAAACAGCCTCAGGCAATTAAGTGCTGTTTTTTCCTATAACTGTGTGCACTTATCTACTTTGGAGTGAAATAAAAACACGACTAAGAGTCCGAGGCAATAAATACATATTACTTTTTATATGGAAATTATGCCCCAATGCATGTGCATGCAGTAAAAAAAGGAAAGGAAACAAGTAAATTAAAAATATTGTGACTTAAAAAATGTGTGGAATATAGGGACGCCATAAAAAAAGGAGACAAGACAGGGATGACCTGTGCAGTGGTACAATTGGATGATTGTTACATCTTGAAACTGACATTTCTTGCTCATGTTAATTTTACTCCACACAAGCCCTATATTGTCGCAAAGCACGAGTGATCTCTATCGTATGATGTGCAGCTATGACTCGTTTCCTATGCACGTAAGACTGGTAGCAAATACCCTCTCTGACAGGTCCTCAGTTTTGAATCGTGACTGTGTTTACTTCAATATTCGCTCAACTAACCAGTTTTACAATACTGCTTTCCCTACAGAATTCGTTTGCCAGTCTTCACACTACACTATTCAAAACTCGTGTCATGAGTAAGAGTGGCGACAATATAGGGCTTGTCTGGAGTAAAATTTACATGAGCAAGAAATGTCAGTTTGAAGTATATTCCACACTTTTTAGTTCGCAGTTTGTGTCGCAATTTTTTTACTTGTATATATACCTAGCTGTAGAGTTTGGAAAAGTTATTGGTGTTCTATTATTACTGGCTAGTGAAGTGAGCCTACCTAGTTGTTTCAATGCGAGAATTTTATATAATTATAGAATGTGACGGTTCTGTCGGGCACTGCACATACCGTAAATACTTGCAAAATATTGAACTGCTCGCGCTCGCTCGCCAACAATGCACTCAATTCCTCTAGTAATTGTAATGTAATGACCTAGAGTTTTTTTGCAGGTCAAATGCTATGAGGAAGACAGTTTGACCCATTGTGGTATGATGAAACCAGCCTGGACTGCCTCCATGATGGACTCCATGTCACTACTCTCCCAGTCTCTGCACAAGATCACACTCCCAGTCCTGCTCATCCATGGTGCCAGGGACCCTGTCGTTAGCTACTCATCATCAGAGTTTGTCTACAAGAACCTGTCCAGTAAAGACAAGACATTTCTTGTAAGAATTAAGAATAATGGCTGTCACTGTGTGTAACAGCATCCTTGCTCAATTTAAAGAGGTTTGATGGTTTCCATGATGTCCTGCATGACGTTGAGCAGGAGAAGGCAAAACTGGCCATACGAGACTGGATCAGAAAACATTTAGCATTAGCAGATGCAATAGATCATTCTTGCTGATTTTTTCAACTCAATTATATTTTTATTTTTATACCACCCTGTTTAGTGTCTGGCCACCTATACTGTTATCTGAAATCTCTATAGTTGATGACACTGTTAACCCTTTGGACGCCATGGTATCTTCTTAAATATGCAGAATTGTGTCCGTCACATGTGTTCGTGTCTGGTTAAGTGATAACTCGTTGAGTAGCATTTTGTGTCATCCTTGAATGGAGCTATGGGGTATATAGTGGTACCAAGTTTAGTGGAAGGTTTCAAGTTGGGATCTGGGTATATTGCAACTTATTTCCAAACCTTTTTACAGCCTTAGCTTTGCTTTGAGCCGATTGTATATTATATTGTCACTAAAACCCTCGGCGAACTGGGCATGCGCGACCCTGCTAATTGATAGGCTGGGCTATTAAGTATGCTTACTCGTGGTCTCCCACTAGTAGCTCGCGGAGAGTCTGACACTATGCATGCTAGCTACAGTAGTAGATAGCATGCGGGATTCGATACAAGCCGTTCGTTGTGACTTCCTGAGCCCCAATCAAGGTACACAGAGCGAGCCCAGATCAGGTCGCGGTAAGCCCAGGCTTTTTCGTCGCTTGTTTTCACGGCATATCTCTCGAACAAGTCATGCTTAAAGCAATGATAATGGCCATACACACAAAGTTCTAAGACTATTAACAAACTGCTACATAATTGAATACAGCTGCAAATTCAGAGATGAGTTATCTTTAGACCCTCTTCCAGGGGGTCTCTTTCAGTGGCTTCATCTTCACATTTTCCCCTGGCTTGGTCATCAACTTCCCCTCTGTTTGCAGCCATTGCTGTTGCAGGCACAGGAACGTAGGTATCAGAGCCAGCCCTCATTGGGAAAACTCGCCCACTCTTTCCTCCTCTGCCACCATCTCCTGATGGGTCACTAGTGGCACTGCCACCCGTCACAATCATAAAGCTTTGCCGATTTTTTCGGAACCACACCAGAACTGCTCCAGCCACCGCCATAGCAACAAGCACGGCAACAATGAGGACCACGACCACAATAGCCGCCACAGCAGCTCCACTCAACCCACCACCATCACCACTAGACCCAGTAGAATCTGTTCCATCACCATCAGGACGCAGAGCCTCTGGTACCCCCTTCTTTATTCCCCTCACTTTGCCCCCAGCCTGCAGAGAGAGAGAACATAGTGTTGGGTTTGAGTTGTGAGCAAGGTGTACACAGGTGGTAATACTGGCATAGTAGGACGTTGAGCTCATTCTATTGTAGAAACATGAATATGTATCCCTAACAACTGTATGAAGCAAGTATCTAGGACAACACATAATATATACATATAATTATACACTTTGACACATTAGTCTACGTTAAAATGTCTTCCTATAGAACCGCCACATACAAACAGATGCAAAGAAATTTCGTCGTCAGCATACTAATGGTGTACATACAGCATCACTGATATCATCGCTGTTGTCATCCAGGACTTTGGCCAGGTCACTACCATCAACCACTCGCTGGCCGTCAGGATACTCAGTGAAGAAGGCCACCACGACCCCACCACCATCAGTTGCCACAGGCTGTCCAACATATGTGATATCATCTGCTGTAAATTCCTCCTATAATATAGAGTATACCAAGAGACACAGTCTTGATTATAATATACCACATTAATGAATGTGAACACAACCATTGCCGCAGAGTCATGTGCATCCAAAGAAGTTCGAGGTCTTATGTAGATGTGTTATGCATTTCTGAGTCCCATGCACATGCAAATCCTGTTCACATCAACGTCCTCATATCAAACACTGCAAGTACAAATGTACTTACTTTCTGCCTCTTTTTCTGTGTCAGATCAATCCCTTTGTTAAGGGCATCAGCAATACTTCTCCTGAACAATTGCTCCTTCTCAAGAAAAACAGCCACCTTTGGCAAAATCATAATATACACTGGTTCACAATATAGAAAAATGGATAAAATATATACATGTGCTGAGGCAAGATCATATGGCTAAATGTGCAGCAGCGGTTTGCGAAAATATGTAGTAACAGACTCTCCACAGGATAGGTATATAAAGCTAAAGTGCAAACCCTCAGTGCACTAGAAATGCGCAAATGCAGATTGTACTGCTGATGGACTCAGCCATTTGACCATTATACTAACTCGTGGTCTCTTACCAGGTCGCTGACAGTCAGTAACGGGCTAGCTACACTACTAGATAACATGCAAGGGTCAATACATGCCCCGCATTGCAACTTCTGGTGCTTCCAAGTTCTCCAGGTACGCAGAGCAGGTCGAGGTTATATAGCAAGTGATAATTTGCATTTTAGCTCGTTCACTTGGTTTTCACGCCATAACTCTTGAACACTGCAGTTTTCAGAGAATACCCTACATATATTTCGACCTATATCCGACACTGAATGTGAAGCGATTGAGGGCTCAAGGAGTGAGATGTCGGGTAGCGGACTGACAGGCACACACTGACAACTACCGTAACCCTCGCTGCGCATGCATGCTGAGGGTTAATAATTCATAGTGTGCTACTAGTACCAACACAACAATACAGTTTAAATTATGTCATTTTGACCTGTTATGTGTCCTACCGTGATGCCTTGGATTTCAAGACTGACAGTGTTCTCAGCTTGCTCCTTACTTAGGTTACTGACATCTACAGCTGTGCCCTCCTAGTACGGCAGAGGAGCAAACCACACATTATTATACAGTATGCTAATGGAAACTTACTGGGAAGGTAGAAGTGCTTGCTGTAGGAGATGGAATCACAGTTGACTCAGAACTACTAGAACTGGGTATAGGCTCGGCCTGCACGGGGCTTGACGTAGGCTCGGCCTGCACAGGGCTGGACGTAGGCTCAATCTGCACAGGGCTTGACGCAGGCTCGGTCTGCACAGGGCTTGACGTCTGCTCAATCTGCACAGGACTTGACGTAGGCTCGGTCTGCACAGGGCTAGACGTAGGCTCGGCCTGCACAGGGCTGGACGTAGGCTCAATCTGCACAGGGCTTGACGCAGGCTCGGTCTGCACAGGGCTTGACGTCTGCTCAATCTGCACAGGACTTGATGTAGGCTCGGTCTGCACAGGGCTAGACGTAGGCTCGGCCTGCACAGGGCTTGTAGTGCTTGATGAAGGTGCAGCAGACACAAGGCTTGATGTAGGCACAACCAACACAGGACTCAAAGTAGTAAGTAATGCTGACATGGGGCTTGATATGGCTAAAAGGCTTGAAGTGGCTTGAAAAGCTGAAGATGTGCCTAACACAGTACCCATTGTTTCCATAGATAAAAGATCAGTTGATGCAGTAGGTGATAATAAAGAACTGCCTGTCAGAGGCAAACCTGCACTAGATATTGTAGGCACAGTTTGGGATTGAGAAAAGCTGAGGGAAATTGATGGTTCCAGCACACACAAGTTCAGAATGGAAAAACAATTGCCGCAAACTTCAGCAAACCTAGGAAGGCTACAAGTCTCTCCCGTGGCTAAAATAATGCAATCTGTGACCAACTCCTGCACCTCACAGATGCCACTGTCATCACTAGCAAGGCAAAGGCCCATTATATGAGAGCAGTAGTCCCCCAAATCTTCTTGACCACCTATACACGGAAAGACAGTCTCATAGTGCGAGCAAACCTCTCTCGTAGAGGGAAGAGTTAAATCAGGGCAAAAGAGTAGGAGTTCGCAAACGTGACAGATACTCTGTGAAGTGCACTCCCCGAATGCGAAGGACGAGAGGCAGTAGTAAACAAATCCTACCTCCACTTGTGAGCAGAGTGAACGTGAACCACTGCCACTAGAACTGCCAGATCCAAAAAACCACTCCCACCACCACTTGCAAGCCCACTACCACTGACTCCAGTGCACATGCTGGTGAAAGGACAAATTTCTAAGAAAAACTCTGTTTCTCTGGGATAGTACTCACAAGCAGACACAAGGCTTGAGATCTTGCATAGATCTGAATGACTGACATGAGGCAAATTGCTACATGCACCTGAAGCAATGAACTCACAGTAGCCACATGTTTCATTTGAATACGGACAATAGCTATGCATTGAGAACGAATGGCACAAGAACACGTAGCCTAGACCTTCATCCTTGCTGAAGTAGTTACAGAGAGGGCAGTGTGCCCCTACACATGTACTGCCATTCCCTCCACAGTCACTGACTGCGATGTAACTGCAAATTTCCGAGAAAAATTCAGTGTCGCCAACAATAGAAGGGAAATCACATGCTGTTACAAGTCTAGACAAGGCACAAAGGTCTGAGATAGTGACAGTCGGAAAGTGGCCACATTCACCCATATTTACGTAAGAGCAAAAAAAGCAAGTTTCATAAGAAAAAGGACAAGGTCCCTCAGGAGGTACAGACTGGCACAAGAAGACATAACCAGTGCCTTCCTCGGTGTTCAGGTAGCTGCAGAAGTCGGAACCATTGCTACCTCCACTGCTCCCACCATTGCCATCAGGACACAGCAGCAAGACTAGTTCACACAAGTCACAAGTGGCATTAGGCAAAAAACAATCACAAGGCCAGGGGTCATAGAAAGCAGTGAGGGTGCAGGTCTGTATTAGTAGTTTCGATGCACAGACTCCAGTGCTGGAGTTGCTCAGACACGTACTCGCAGCGTAATCGCACACTCCGCTGTAAAGATCGTCAACATACGGGAAAACTGGTAGAGCACTGCAAGACAGGAGAATTTCGCTGGAACACACATCAGAGGGGGTTGACGGGACTCTGCACGCTACCAAAACCTCGCATACCTTGCAGGATTCCGATTCGCAGTCAGGCGACGGAGCGAATACGTGGCGACAGTAGTAATTCAATGCAAGTAGAATCCCTTCTCGCTGGCGCACCTCGAGATCTAGCTCTTCGCACGATGGTCTTCCGAGACCGCTTCCACTGACGAGCTCGCCACCAGCACTTGAGTTTCCACTGCCCAAGGGGTCAAACGGGGGAACGTCGGGTGGACATCGACCCTTAGAATGGGCCCTAGCTCCTGTGAGAACGAGCAGAACCACGACAACTGCGTAGTCCATGCTGCTGCAAAGGAAGGTGTAGCTACAGTAGTACTCAGCAGGCATTTCAAGATATGCATATTGCGCAGGCAGCGCGCGCTATTTCGTTGGATACCTGCTGCTTGCATTCGGCTTCCAGCTTTCTCTTCACACCCGCCACAAAGCTGCCACAAGTGCACGCAAAAGTGCGATCGTACGATGTCGTACACGGGGCCGGGGGCGGGCGCAGGGGCTCGACGACGCATGCGCAGCGAGGTTACGGATTTGGTCAGGGGGGGGAACATTAGTACGCCAACCACAACATTCCCCCATAAAATCTCCATGCTTATTTAGGCGTTTGGCTGGAGGGGGGCAAAATATGGAAGGAGTGAATTATAGGAGGAGCTAGTACAAAACACAGTAAGAGTTGGACATCAGCTATTGTGACAGGGACCAAAAAAGGTTTTGTAGTCATAAAAAGTATGAATTGTTGCCTAAAGTTCTAGTAATCTGGCCCCCCTCAAATAACCTGTCTGGCACTACAGGCTACAAGGTGGCTAATGAGTGCTACGAGAGCCTGAAATTGTGATTTTCCTGAAACGGCTGTGTTCGAGAGATGGCATGTGAAACAAGCCAATATGCATAACCAGCACTCGACCAGGCTTATCCCGTTCAGTGCACCATGGAAGAAGATACTCGGGGGAAGTCCAGTGTTGAACACTAACAATAATGAAAAAGCACTGAAGTGCGATACCGCTAATTGATGGGCTGGGCCGTAGTATGCGTTTACTTGTGGTAGCACACAGAGTCTGACACAGGCTAGCTACAGTAGTATATAGCATGCGGGAGTCGATACACGCCCTTCGTTGTGACGTCTTGTGCCT
The DNA here is from genome assembly GCA_030341885.1 of Geodia barretti. Taxonomy (NCBI): domain Eukaryota; kingdom Metazoa; phylum Porifera; class Demospongiae; order Tetractinellida; family Geodiidae; genus Geodia; species Geodia barretti. The sequence goes on along the minus strand of CASHTH010001072.1, from coordinate 52,659 downwards.
CCAAGGTACGCAGATCAAGCACATTTTGTCGAGGAAAGCCCGTGCTAATTTGCATATTGGCTTGTTCACTTGCTTTTCACGCCATAACTTTTGAACGCAGTGTTTTTATGAAAATCGCCAGTTTTAAATCAAGCAAATGTACCGCCGAACCCGTTGCTGTAGAATTTTGGCGATCTTGTTGCATCTAGTGGCAGAAAACGTGAACGGACACACAGACACACAAACCAAGTACCGTAACCCTCGCTGCGCATGTGCTCCGAGGGTTAACAAGGCTATACACCCGTGGTGGCGTGGTGAAGCCTGTATTTTTTTGGCGCATGTTTCAACGCTAACACGCGCGTGCGTTTCAGGGTTTGAACTTTATGCTTATTCATGAGGTATAACAGCTACAACAACACCACCCTGATGGCAAGTAAGTGGGGGAGCAGGAGTCCACTCCTGAGTTTCAGTTTTGTACACTTCCACTGAACTCAGATTGGCCAGTCCATCATATCCACCAATCGCATATATCTGATTCGATAGAACTGCTACACCAACACGACCTGCAAAAGAGTAGCACACACCTATTGACTATAGGAATTCAACGCATTTTTTGGTGAGCAAAGCGAGCTGTTTGATTTACGGAACGTATGGCAGTACCAGTACATATATACAGGAAAATTTCACATTCAGACGACTAGGGGGCTCGCTTTGCTCGCAAATTATATGCCTGAAAAATGCTTAGTGGAGGTATATACTAGTGAAAATGCTTAGGCGAGCAGAGTGAGCACTGTCGCCGGTATAGCAAATCTATAGTGTTCACAATCCCCACACAGGACATTACTTGGGTGACATCCATCTCCATGCAAAAGAAAACTTGGGTAACTAGAGTGAGCACTGTCGCCGGTATAGCAAATCCATAGTGTCGTATATGAGAAGTTCGTTCACAATCCCCACACAGACACGCACGCGGACATTACTGGGGTGACATCCATCTCCATGCAAAAGCACTGAAAGATAACTTGATTGATGGTTGTACTACCTAGCTCGGCCACAGCTGGCTAAATGAAATCGCGAACTGCTGTGCTGTGATTAGTAAAAACAAGCTAATTTCGCTGCAGGTATAGTCATGCTAAAGAAATGACTATACTAACAGGATTATAGCAAGACATTTGCCATGAATTCACACCAAGGAATAAAAATCGTTTTACACATGTACATAAGTGCCACACAGTGCAGAGAAACAAACAGGGCCATCAACGTCATCATAATTTTGAATCTAAAGTCCCAAAGTACAGAGGTTTCCACCAGTACTGCTGCTACCCCACAAACCTTTCCCATTCAGATTGGGAGACTGACGTCAGCTGTAGATTACACGTAGCGAGAGGCTAGGTTAGTTGCAAAGTTTAGGAAAGCCACTAGCTCTGTCATATTAGCGAGCTGCATGAAGTCACTTCTGCTCATACATGCATGTAGTGTACACCATGCATCATACAAAAGTGTATAGTATTTAGTTCAGTCGGAACGTATACTATCTGACTTACTGCGTCTGCATGTCATGGACTTTATTCTGCTCCAGAGTTTGGTGATGGGGTCATAGCATTCAACAGTGTCCAGGAATGACTGGCCATCGTAACCACCAATGCTGTGTTAATTGAAACAGTGGCAGGGAGGAGCACTGGTCACTCACTACTACCTGAAAAGTTTTCCATTCAGTGCAACAACTCCAGCCCTGCATCGCCTACTGAGCATAGGTGGTACAGCAGTCCAGCTGTGGTCCTGAGGGTTGTAGCACTCCACACTCCTGAAGATAGAAAGCCCATTGTGGCCTCCTGTGGTAATACACACGGGTCATTATGACACTCACACACCCCATACACAGATACATGTGTACCATGTAGAGCTGAACACCGTATGTACAAATGTTAGACTACTCTCCCTCCTATAGTCTTAAGTAGCGTTCAATAACAGGGTGACACTATAGGCTTTTGCATGCTGCTGCAAGCTCTGGCAGGTGAGAGATCAATAAAAGGGGGGGGGGACCATTATTCAACCTGTTCCCAGACACTTCAGTGAAGCCAATACAGACTCAGTGGGAAGGTAAATATATCATGACTCAGCTGTAGTTAGGTTTTTTTAACGTCAAATCACAGCATATGATGCCATCTATATCTCACTGTGATCATATTCATTGGGATAATATTGATATGTACATGTGTTTGGCTGATACTTACTATGGCCCAGAAAATCTAAAAATGTACTTTCTACTATCTTAGCTGTGAGCAGTCAACTGTTGGGTAGGGCACACTACATGTGCCAACGGTAACCCTCGGCGCGCATGCGTAGCGAGGGTTACAGTAGTTGGTCTGTGTGTGTGTGTGTCTGTCCGACTATTCTCGCACTACAGGCTACGAGGCGGCCTAAGAGCGATACCAAACGCTTCAGTGCTACAAGCGCATGAAAAATAAAATGGCGATTTTTCTGAAACGACAGTGTTCGAGCGCGAGAAACTGGCCAGACCATGTAGCGTGGCCCAACCCATCAATTAGTGGTGTGAATGCTATATATTAGATACGAGAGATATGTATGCCGTGAAAACAAGCGAAAAAGCCAATATGCATAATCACACTGGGCTTACCACGACCTTATCCGCTCGCTCTGTGTACCTTGGGGCTCAGGAAGTCACAACGAATGGCATGTATGGACTATCTACTACTGTAGCTAGCCCGCGTCAGACTCTCCACGGTATTAGCGGGAGACCACAAGTACAAATAGCCCAGCCCATCAATTAGCAGTATCGCGCATGCGCTGTTTACTGAGGATTTGCACTTTAGTGCTTTTCATTGAAATATTTGGTTATGCTATAAACTTAGGTATCAGAAACGGGTGTTACGTAAATCTTGGCAATTAAGAATTGTACCTCCTTAAACCATACCGTTTAACATATTTATGATAGGATACTAGACTGCAAGTCCGTCAAATAAATACGCATTTGAACATGCATGACACACACAAAGTAAGTACAATATCACTTGCCAGCTACATAGATCATTCCATCCAGTGTAGCAGCACCAGCAGCACTGCGACTGGTATTCATTCCTGCGCATGTGCTCCACTCATCCCTCAGAACATGATAGCTACAACAAATAACAAGACAAACACAACATAAATTTTGTACACATGTTAAAATAATGGACTGCGAAAACCACTTCCATGCACTCACATCTCGACAGAACTGAGTGAAGTGTTCCCATCATAGCCTCCAATAATATACACGTCCTTATCCATCACAGCTATACTGAGGGCACTGCGACGTGTACTCATTGGGGATTTGACACTCCACTCGTCCTTCTAAAAAGAAAGATGATAATATGCTGCACACCATGCTGCACACTATCTACCTGCCTAACAAAAATTCTGGGAGTTGCACGAAGTACGGTATATAGGGATGAGCGTGGTACCTAGCATGATAGGGCGTTTTGCTCATCTTCTCCTCCTCCTTCAACCCACAACTCAAAAACCAAAACATGTAGCTAAAGCCATAAATATTTTTTGTAGGAATGTACATATAAACAATCACATTTTCAACGTCCTACTTATTTAAACTGTTTTTTACTGTAAACAACAACAAATAGCACCAGGAAATATATTATAACATGTGTCGGTGTAACTCGCAAAATGGGTACGAACTTTGTGTGAATACATTATAAAAACACAACATTACATGTTTGTAAACAACAACAAATAGCCTCATGCACTCTTCACTCAAACTTGCTAACGGTAGCACACATAGAGATGAAACTTGGTACACATGTGTATTACATCAATACCAAGACATTAAACAACAACAAATAACCTCAGGCACTTTTCTTTAAAATTACTTCCGCACGCCTCACAGTAGTTTGCCTCCCCCTCCCTCTACTCCCCTCCACACTTAGTCTCTCGAGCTACCCTGCCTCTCCACATGTGCTTTCAGCTCGTGTTGATTATATGCATTTGCAGTGCACAGGGGAGAGAGGGTCTAGCAGATGTCATTAGTGTTCACAGCGGTCTGACCAATCAATATCTACACTCCACAACCGGTACATAAGCATGTAGTACATAATGCAAAGGACTTTGTAAATCAGAACTCCCTAGTTGTAGTATTGGCAAGGCTGACCTGCAGCAGTGTGAAGCGTGGTTTTATTAACTAGATGTTGCTCCGAGCCTTACATACCTGTGATGGTACATTTCACCCGTAATCTGTAGTGCACATTCCACATTCTAGCACCCCACAAATAGTTTAACCTGGAGTTCAGTGAGCCCATAGATAAGTGTGAATCTCGGGATAGAGAGCACTGGCGGCCTTGGTTCTTTGCCACTAGGCGCTCTTTTCATGCTACGTACACTGTTACACACACAAAATGTAAAATCTAATGACATCTGCTAGACCCTCTCTCCCCTCCACACCACATGCACATAAAAGTAAGGCCCATAGACTTCAAAAGGTTACACCAAAGGAGCCATGCATAGACATGCCTACTGGCAGGGGAGCTCGCAAATAATATTTCTGTTTCTAACAACGATTGGTCCAGATGTGTTTATTGACACACAGATGACGTACAATAAAGTGACTACAATACTGGTGTTTTGAGGTGTTTGTGATTTGTAAAACATTACCATAAAGATCACTTGTTTTTATGATTTATCATAGTCTCGTCTGTAGTGTAACGAAAAATGCTGCAGGTACATACAACGTATAACACCCACAGTTGTACTAGCTAATAACCTCTGGGTTGTAGCACTCCACTGTAAAGAGCCGAGATGAGCCATCATATCCTCCAAAGGCAAAGAGTTTTCGGTCGACAACAGCCACGCCAACCCTGCTGCGGAGTGTCGTCATAGCCTTGGACGACTCCCACGCTGATTTCTCTTGATCAAACCTGTAAGGTGGAACAGACATCCCACTGAGGATAAGAGAAAGATTGCACACAACGGGACATGTATCCTAAATTAACCGTTCATGTGCTGTTTCCTTCTTCCCTTCAACTCATTAATGAAACTAGCACATTTACACACAAATGTACAAGAACACTTTCACTCACAAAAGGTGATGCACAGATCTTGGGTGAAACACGGACAGAGAGATGGAAAGACACACACCATACATAAATGCGTGCTGAGAGTTAATTAACCTACTGTATATAGATGTACATGGCAAGTCGTGACCATAATCACTAAGTACGGTAGTAGTATATAGGGATTGACATGGTACGTAGCATTATAGATGTATGGGGCTATGATAGGGAACAATGTTGTTTTACTGTAAACGACTGAAAATGTGCCCCAGGCAATACATTATAATGGTCATACATGTGTTAGTGTAATTCACATTAATGGTAAGAGCTATGTGAACGAAACTTTGCACACATAATGTATTCAATACCCAACATCAAAAACACAACAATACATATTTATAAACAACAACATATAGCCTCAGGGACTTTTCTTTAAATTTACTTTTTCATGTCTCAAACTCCTTAATGGTAGGACGCATAGAGATGAAACTTGGTACGTATGCCTATTATATCATTTCCATGACAACAACATGTTTCCATGACGACCGCATACTGTGTGAAGAAACCTCAGACGATTATCTTTATAATTACTTCTTCACTCCTCAAACTTGCTAACTGTAGCATGTATGGAGGTAAAACTTGGTGCGCACGTGTGTAACATCGTTTCCATGACGACCACAACAACAAATAGCCTCAGGCACTTTTCTTTAAAATTACTTCTTCACTCCTCAAACTTGCTAATGGCAGCACACATGGAGATGAAATGTGGTATGCATATTATTTCCATGATGACAACAGGCCTTTATTCTCTATTGTTAATTTTTATAGGGGCTTGCCCCCTTCCACAGAGATAATACATAGTAGTATATAAAAATGAGTGGAGACAAGTAAATAAAAAATCCTGCGGATTAAAAAAAGGGTGCATATAGGGATCGTATAAAAAGAAAGGGAGACAAGGTAGGGATGGTGTTTGTGGAAGCACAGAGATGCTAGCGAGAAGTTAGGACTCCCACAATCTGAAAAATTAGTAAGTACTTCATTACCTATAGCAATATTCTACAGACTCTCTCATCACTCCCACTCCCACCCTACTAAGAAGATTGAAAACTTTCCCTATCATAGCCCCATACATCTATGATGCTAGGTATATACTCCCACTGTACGACGATAAAGGGCTGTTGTAATGACCTGTGGGAGTCCTAACTTCTCGCTAGCATCTCTGTGCTTCCACAAACACCATCCCTATCTTGTCTCCCTTTCTTTTTATACGATCCCTATGTGCACTCTTTTTTTAATCCGCAGGATTTTTTATTTACTTGTCTCCACTCATTTTTATATACTACTACCCTGTAGTTCGTTGCAGCCTAGGGAAACCTAGGAACACCGGTATGCTAACAAATTATTGCTAAATGCTTAATTACCCTGCCCTAATTGGGAAGTTGTTACCGTTGTCTTTTTGGTGGCAGGGTAAAAGAGGCTGTAATATTATACCCACTGTATAAGGATACATCAAACCACCTAGAAATTCCAGGGCCTATATACCCTTTCATAGCACGTCCATATATACATATATACAGTAGGTGTGGCTCAAAGTCGGGCTCAACGTAGGTAGCCATGATTTTAGTGTGATTATCTTGGTTCTATCGCCATCCTGTCAATCCTGGGGTTCTGCTACTTTGCCATAAAGCCCCCCAAAAAAGAAAAAAGCTCTGGTAACAGCAACGAGTTTGGCACATGAAAGTAACACTGGTAATTACGAGGCTGTGAGCTGTGTTTGTGATGGACTAAATTGACATTCAGCTATGTACATATTGCCGTCCTGCTCCTAGTATGATCCCTGCACACATTTCGTTTTTACATGACGTGCCAATTTCACACATAGTGACGACCAAAAAGTGAGCTGGCATGAAAAAAGCAGGCACCGCTACTTTTTGTTCCGTATGAGCAGAGAAGGATGAAATGCTCAGATGGTGGCAACAAATGAAGCACATACATCCTATACATGTATCACAGAATCTGTCCTGCGCCACCTTTCGCTTTCCAGAGAGCATGGTTGTAAGGGAGGTCACGTGTAGAATGGCTACCACACAGCAAGTCAGAGACTTGCAGAATCAAGCTAACAGCAAAATCACAACAGTGGCTACCATAATGCAACAAGTGAACAGTCTTTGAAATATGACTTTAGGAGACTCACCTACATACATCTTTAGGCATGAAGAAAACAGGACTCCTGCTACAAATTTGCACAAATAATTTTAGCTCCTTTTTCTTATTCACATGCGCACCCTGTCATCACATAAAGGTCCATTGCAATACCTTTCAACGGAAGATAAGTTTCCTCTTCCAGAACTCAGTCCTCCCACGGCATAAATCATCCCCATATCATAGAGACAGCGACGTGCCCGCGTACGCTCGGCTGGAAGGCTCCCCCTCCTCTCAGGCAGCAGATGGTATGAGATTAGTGCCTCGTCCAAAAGATTTCGACACTCCAAGTCATCCTTGATGTAAGGATGGCACTTCACTTTATCTGCCAGTACCGGCAGTGGGAGAAGTGGGAGACGAATGTGACGCAGCAGCTGTGACATGCACTGCCCACGTTGCATGGGATTGTGCTCAATCCACCTCACTGCTGCCTCAAACACCTGCTCCTCTGATGCAACTTTGATGTGGTCACACCTCAGCAGCTGGCATACTTCCGTAAGCTCCAGTTGGTAAAACTCTTCAGTTGATGACACTTCTACAAATCTGAGGAGAGTGTGCTTCCAAGCCTGCTCCTCAAGCCTAGGGCAACCATAGGTCCGAGCAAAGGTCGTTATCCCCAGACAGTTACAGGGAGCCAGTTGGTGTACCAGGAAGTTAGCACAGGCTTTCTTGAGGTCGTCCAACTGGAAGATGCTAGAAGCAGGGAGAATGGTTTGGACATTATCCTTGGTGATTCGGATATTACCCGTGTAGAAGAAACGAAGAATGGCTTCAAATGCATCTGGGCTCAGTCCTTGGAGGTCCACTACACTCTGACGGCTTTCACTCATGCCCGACAGGAACATTGCCTCGAAATATGGACAGCAAGCGATAAGAATAACCTTGTGGGCGTGAAATTCCTGCCCCTCCAACCGCAGTACAATATCACACAGTTCATGCCGAGTTCTTAGCTTGTCTAGCTTTGAAAAGGCGGCAGAAAAGCAGTTCTGAGGAGAAAAATCCATTTTCTCTTCGCGTTCAAAGGCCAGCAGAGTTCAAGGGTCATGTTTGGCAGTGAAGCCGTGCGCATGCGTAGTAAATCTCGCGTCGATCTAGCTAGCTAGCTAGCTAGCAACTGAAATATGCCAATTGTAAACTTAGATAAAACAGAGTGGCGTTACATTGGCCCAATGGAGGATATGAAAACATGTGTGCATTACAATGACTATTTTGTAAGCAACAACAAAATAGTCCTTTTTTCAGATGGAGACACATGACACTACTAATGACTTTGGCATTTCCTTAAACCACATGGGGACAGAAGGATGGGATATAAGGGTTTGAAAGCATACAATTGCCTAGGTAATGGACATTCTTCATAATGAAATTCAAATTTCAGCAGCACCTATTGCTTGAAGTGACAGCAACATTAACTTAAAAAACAAGTTATGCTACCATTGTCATAATTATGGACCAGGGAGTGTCAGCTTTACCATAGTGCGTTCTAAAATCCCATCCCAACCTTTTCTCCTTTTTACAGCAAAACATATAAATTCTGCCTTTGGTTGTTTTTGCAGGTATATAGCTACATATATCGTGTTATTAGAGCCTGGCCCGTGTTGTAATATACTATATACATTTTTTGTTTCAACTGCTTTTAAAAATTCCAGGGTCAAAAAGGAAACTGATTTTATATAATTCTAAATCTTTGACTTCAGTTTTAATCTCCCTCCTCCTCATTGTCCTCTTCTTCCTATTGGAAAAAAGAACTCCAATCGCCAGGTCTACAAAAGCTCGGGCACATGATTGTATAGTATAGCTATGGTTTTTTGGCCTGTATACAATTGAGTGCTATGATGTGCTGAAGGATTTATGGGCATTGTCGTGAATAAGGCGAAATTCAGTGTCATTTCTATAAATGGCGAGCAAAGCAAGCCTATAGCTACCTGGACATTTGCATTTGCACATACAACTAGTGTAAATAATTCACACGAATACTTTTTGCCTGCGTAATCGATGCTGAAGTACTTACTCTGGTATATAGCTGTAATGTAACACAGATCGTTTGCTACGTATTGGCTCTGCTAGCATAGTCTGTAGCACAATGACACATAATAATTATTATACCTGCAGCAAGAGCAACCCTTTTCTTCCAGCTTATGTCTTCATCAGCCTCGGCCTGGTCTTTAACAACACCACCTATAAAAACAAGCTGTTACATGTTACTGAAACAAAACTCGTTTATGAAACACGATGGTTTCAAAAACCCTACAACTTCTAGAACACCTGCAACATCCAAAGCATCAGAGAGGGGTTGGATGTCCCCTGCGAAACCAGCAGCTCCCTGTATGGTACTACCAGCAGCCAGCCCCAGTCGCTGCTTAACTGATAAATCCTCATCAGCCTCACTCTGGTCAACCAGAACCCCTCCCACAAGACTCACTCCAGCTGATGAGTATACATAACATTTCCAATGTTTTATAAATGGTATATCACTAAGTTGACTAAGTACGGTAGTACTTAGTATATAGGGATGACACAGGTTGTCCTCCCATACATTTCAGATTTGTACGTTTCACTTCCAGTTTTCAATCAGATCCTTTCTGATCCGTATCTTCAAAAAAGGCCTCAGGCAATAAAAACTTGTAAATAGTGTTTTGAATTGCCTATATATAACTTGCTTATGCTGGGTCCTCTAACAATGAAACTTGGTACCCTTATGTACTTTGGGGGTGAAAGAAACATGGGAACTACGACAAACTGAGCCAATAAACACATCGGTCCTACTTTTTATGTGGGCATTCATGCCCCAAAAAGTTGCACACCATGCGTGTGAATGCAGTAAACAAGGAAAGGAGAAGTATATTTAAAAAATTCTTCGAATAAAAAAGTGTGGAATATAGGGATGCCATAAAAAGCAAGGAGACAAGACAGGGATGTCCTTGTGCATGTGATGCTACAATGGATGATGGCTACATCTCCAAACCGACATTTCTTGCTCTCATGCAAATTTTACTCCACACAAGCCCTATATATTGTCACAAAGCACGAGTGATCTCTATCATATGATGTGCAGCTATGACCATTTCCTATGCACATAAGACTGGTAGCTAATGCCCTCTCTGACAGGTCCTCAGTTTTGAATCGTGACTGTATTTTGTAGTCTATGACTTCAATGTTCGCTGAACTAACCACTTTTACAATGCTGCTTTTTATACAGAATTTCACACTACATCATTCACTAAACAAATTCATGTCATGAGTAAGAGTGGCGACAATATAGGCCTTGTGTGGAATATAATTTACACGAGCAAGAAATGTCAGTTTGAAGATGTAACTATCATCCATTGTACCACTGTTTCCTGTCTTATCTCCTTGCTTTTTATGGCATCCCTATATTCCACACTTCAGAATTTTTTTACTTATAATAATTATTATGAGACTAACCTTGACCGTATTCATTTGGAACATATTCACTAGCAATATTAAGACCATGCCCAGCCACTCCTGCTCCATCTTTAGCTGTGAGAAAATTACACTAACTAGTATGTTTGCTGATAGTTATGCATAAGAAGTCTATTCTTGCCTCCCATTTTGAGCCTATCCTTAAGACTGGTGTTAGGATCAGCCTGTGCCTGGTTATTGACAGCATCTGCACCAGCCTCTACAGCAGCCAACTGATCTTCAGAGAGCACTCCACTCTCACTGGCAGCTTTCTTGGCTATCTTGGTCACAAATTGAACAGCACTCCGTATAGCTTTAGAGGCCTTGGACTCAGGTTTCCCCTCCACATCATTCTTCCAGTCATCATTCTTTTTACCGACCTGTTGGCAATGTAATTGTAGGCTAGTCCCTTCCACCACTTTGCATTACTTACTTTCTCAATTGTCTGCTGAATCTCTGTCACCCATTCCCTGTGTGAAAAGATTACAACACCCTTACAAAATGAAAAGCACTAAAGTGCAAACCCTCGGCAGTAAACTAGCGAGTTGTAGCATCGCTGTATGCTGGGCCGTGCGTCATCGGCAGAGCCAGTAACACGAGTTTCACCGTAACACAGGGTAGTTGCATTAGCGGTTAGAGCAATAGCTCAGGTGTTTCAGAGGCTCTCATCTTTGCTTTATTCAATCTATCTGCTCTTCTGTGTTTCAATGCTCTCGCCAGACGTTTTATAGATGGGAAGGCAAGGCCGCAACCACAAACTGCTCGCCACCTGAACTATTGCTTGCTCAGCATGTTTATTGTTTATCCATAGGGAACAGAGATCAAAACTGACAGGAGGCAGTGGATCGCGCATGCTCCGGCGATTAGTTAACATTACGCGTGCGCGCTATATAGCCTGCAGGAGAGGGCGCGTGCGCGATCCACCGCGCGTTGGCTTTTTCGCTTGTTTTCACGCCAATTCTCTGGAACGCAGTCGTTTCGGGAAAATCGCCACATTAATATCAATCTTCTCGTCGTTCACAACCCGTTGGTGCCTCTCATTGGCCGCCTCGTAGCCTGTAGTGCTAGAACTCGCGCGGACGGACAGACGGACAGAGACAGACAGACGACTACTGTAACCCTCGCTGCGCATGCGCGCCGAGGGTTAACAACTATATAGCTATTCTTTACTCACTGAACTGACTGCATATCAGTGGCATAAATGTAGTACGTTCTTGATTCTATTGCTAGCCCAAAGCAGAGCTCTTTCTTTGCCTCTGGTGGCCACTCGATCTTACACTGGTCCCTCTCTCTCACACCACGACCTTCAGTAAGTTCAATGCATCCCTTTGGTTTCGTAGACTCTTCGGTTTTGAAGTACCGAAGGGTCGAATTCTCCAGCACAAAGTATCTTCTTTTCCAGCCTCCTCCAGTACCGCCTGCATTTGGGTTAAGATTTGAAGACGCACTTTCGAGCTGCTATATCCATACCGCGCTTATAGAAGTATCCCGTCTTTCTATCCGCATCCATTCCGCACAGTAGCTCCCGCTGCAATAACTGCAGGCCCGGTGCGGAAGCTGCAATTAAATACCAGCAGTCGGGAAAATCCCTGGGCACTTCGTAGGGTGCGCATCGTCCACCGACGTTTTGTGTTCCGTCTGCAGCGCAAACGCAGGCTGTCGACCGGAACTTTACACAGCATTAGCTATAATAAACTTCACTTTGCCACAGGCATTTCCCCAATCCTGCGACTTACTATATACCCAATATAATATTATAGTAGTTGTGGCTTTTGGTATTATAAAAAATACGCATTACAACAGTTTTCTAACCACTAGAGTAATACTTATGAGCGATAAATGGCATCTTTATAATCTCAGCCTCTACAATTCTTGTCCGTATTTTCAACTGCAGTGTGCGGCCAGCTTTGGAGAGAGCTCGAGGAACATAGCCCATTGCTATATTGGTCTTGAGGCAGGGGCTGGGACAGCCGGAGGTCACATGGCCTACTTCCTCTCCTTCCTGGTCCATAATGATAGCTCCACCACGAGCAGGTGGCCCCGAGTGTGAGATAAGACCAACCCTGCGACGAGGAGGCTTGTTCTTTAGTTGCGAGCGAATGACATCGCTGCCCAAAAACCCTCCTTCCTTCCGCCTCCGTCCACCTGACAGTACATATTGACACAGTCATACCATTCACCATACTTTCTCAGCCTCTACTCACTAATGCACCACGCCAGTCCAGCCTCTACAGGGGTTGTTTGTTCAGAGATATCGTTGCCATAGAGGCATAAGCCAGCTTCAAGACGCAGGATGTCCCTGGCACCAAGCCCTGCCCACTCCACACTGTCGCTCACTGCCAGTTTCTCTGCCAATTCCACAGCATGAACTGTGGGAACTGAGATCTGCAGAAGACCGAAATAATATATGTGATAGGCTCTGAGAAAATGACCCTTATCACACACGTAGTATTGTTGTAGTAGCGGCGGTTTATATTATACTGTATGTCTCCCTATTCTATGGGGAAATAGGTTTGAGGCACTAGCACCATTAAACACTTGATAAATACTAGCTTGTTTCTGGTCGGCTTAAAACTCTCTTCAGTCCCAATATGAAAATATGTACAACTATAATGTAAAACACCCCCAAGTTGTATTTTGTTTTCATAAAAGTGAAAGCAAAGCCATTAAAGAAGCCATTCTACTCGCATACAGTTATGCGAGTGCAGCAGGCTAACCTCCACTCCATCCTCTCCTGTATAGCCACAACGAGTCACACGGCATTGCGATACCCCACACACCTCACCCACAGCACTGGACATGAACTTGAGAGACGACAAACCGAGCGTTTCAAGTAATGAAGCGACCTTTGGACCTGAGCATAAAAATGGACTGGTATTGCCTGTACTGGGTCTTAGCATCTAGGATAGGGACTAGTATTGGACCTGAACAGTGAATGGAGGGACAAGTCCCAAGCATTGTAGTGGCCAGTACTATATTAAATAAACAGTACATGCATTGCAAGAAAACTGGTATATCAGAACTGAACAATGAACGGAACTTTCAAATGTAAAGGGTTGTATATACTACCAACTATGCTAGGTTTGAGAAAATAGATCGATTTAGACGTTTTCCAGCAGTGCTTGGCCACTAGGCTTAGAGGTTTTTGGTGGCACGGATAGTCCCATAATCCCTTGCATGACCCCTGTGTAGTAGTAATTGTGCCCTCACAACTTCCAGTGGGGAAGTACTTACATGTGAACATACTCCTAAGTTTTGATAGAATGGGCAAGCTTTCGTGTATGGCTTGTGCCTCATCAGGTTCTCGACCACATCCTTCTTCAGTAAATCCCATACGTAATGGTGCACTAACTAGTATTTATGGAGCCTTGTTGGCTACATACTTGTAGTAGTGTGTAATACTCCACATTAAAATACTACGTATGTACATACAGATTTTAAAAGTTCGTTAGTGCATACCTTGAAAAGCAATGAGGGATCTATCATCCATTGGAGTAAGAGATACAGAACTTTTTCTATTATCATAATGTTTCAGAGACGTCTGTCAGAAAAAAAGCAGAGTACAAATCATCTCTGTAGATCTATTATCCTTACAGTATGTATATTCAGTGGACCCCCTCTAATCTGGACATCGATCAGACAGAAGGAAGTGTCTGTACCAGTATGAGGTCCCCATTTAATGAATTAAACCGCTTGCAAGAAGCTGCTCTTGAGGAAAGGGAAGGTCTATCATTTCAGGATGTCAATTCCGCTGTATTCCATATATATATTATATATATATATATATTATATATAACACTTTACAACCAAAGTGCAGACCTTCGGCGCAGCGCTAGCGCTGTAAGTATTCAGTGCAAAACGTGCTGCTAAATGATGGGCTGGGTCATGCAACACGGTCACTGGTGATGAGAGTTTAACGATCAAAAACTGGCTAGCAGCAGCAGTGAGTATAAGTGTTTGGAGCACAGCTTGGTCAACCCAACGCTGGACTGGATACTTGTCCTTCAAGTAACTTCGTGCCTCCCAGGGTGCTGTGGAACAGGCAAACACTCGTCGGACAGACAGACACACAGACCAACTACTGCAACCCTTGCACGCCGACGCTTAACAAGCAAAATGTACAACATAAATTGGGGGATCGTACGTACTCTGAGATGTAACAGGTCTTTATCAGCACATCCGGCATTTGCCACCACATAAAATGACTGCTCTCCTGTCCTGGTAACTATGAGATCATCAATTATACCACCACTCTCAGTAGTCAGTACAGACAACATGCCTGTAAGAAGGTATATACAGCTCAAAGCAAAATACCCAAAGGCAAAATTCGGAAGGCCTTTGCAGCTCTACTGTGAATACCTGTGTTGATACTGAGACTACGCAGGTCAGCTACAATCTGAGACTCCAGGAAAGACTCAGCATCTTCTCCACTTACTTCTAGCTGCATGGAAAAACACTGGGTTACTAGCAAATACCCCACACATACAACAGTCCACTACATGGATAGGAGTCTCCATATACACTAGTACAAAAGGTCTGTGAACAGTGTTCGCCTATATACAGCGGAACCTCTGATAAGGGACCCTCCGAGATAGGGATGACATCTTTACAAAGGACACTTGTTTCAACCCCATGCTAACACTTAAGCATGTCATTTGATCTCTGAGATAGGGACGACCTCTCTACAAGGGACAAAATCGTTGACCCCATTGTGTCCCTTGTTTGGAGGTTCAACTGTGCTTGTACATCCAAAAAATTTTCTATGCAAAAAAGGTTGTCATCATAATTTGGTGGAAAGTTGCATGTGAGCCATGCAAAAAAAAAAACACCGAAGTCAATGACCATAGACCATTGTCCTAGACTAACTGCTCATTGGCATAATATTCAACACACTGGTATAATATTCAACTTAGTCCTCCGATACAGGTTCAACACGATAGATACACATTTACAGTTCTCCTCCTAAAAATTGAATTTGTCGTGACCAAGCAAACTAAGTGCGTTCCTATCCCACAGTTCCACTGCAATTCAGCACGTAATGATACACCATTTCCGTCATGCACAATCCCCTAGTTATGATCAAGAGCCCCACACTAATAGTCCCAACATCAATGTTTGGACACAACTGGCAGGCTTCAAGTAGTAAATCACACTTAAATCGCTATGCAATGACATCCGACTTCTCACAAACCAAGTCAGAACATACCACTCTGTTAGGAAACAGATTGGCTTCAAAGGGGCTTCCAGCGGGACTTTAACCTTCGAGAAATGATTCCATGCCAGATGATACATGCAACTCGGCCATATCACAATAATAACTCCGGGTTGTATTCTCGCGATATGCGTACGTACGTACGTCGTCAATTAGTCACGCTTGGGAATGTCAATTAGTCACCAAAAGGAAGTGTAACTTCCGTCATTCGTAGGAAGTCTAGCTTCCGCCATGCGCGCAGATTCGTATATAGGAAGTTTGGCTTTGCAGTTTAGCGTGCAGTCAGTAGAGCGCGCGCACGAGCGGCCTCAGTCGGACTGTTTACGCATTGGCTGGCAGGCGCGAGGCAAAATATGCGCGTGCGCATTCCTAGTATTATTATTATTATACAGACACAAACTATGCAGAATTGACCTACGTAGAAGCAATAGACTCAACTTTTGGCAATGAGATTCTTAGTTAAAAAAATACATGAACTACGCTATTGTTTCCACATTATTCTCCTTTGTTACACAAAACACTCAGAGATAAGCATATAATATGGTTATTACAACTTTCAGTTACACATACATAGCTCGACAGAGAAAGTAAAATGACTGGACCATTCTTCAACAGTAAGTCTCACAATGCACAATGGTTGGAGGATATTCAAAAGGGATTTTGACATTCCAGGCTACCATAGCAAAACTGTGCACTAGCAACCCAGCCCATCAATTAGCGGTACTGTGCATGCGCAGTTCGCCGAGGGTTTACACTTAAGTGCTTTTTCATTTGATCATGAATGAATCATCATCACGTGACCACTCATCCAGAGATATAAGCACCACTAGCACTAAACGTACATGCATAATACTGGAATCTTGTACCTCCAGAATTATACCGCGTTATCTTACACATCGGATGCCCATTGAATAGTGATGGTAGCCTGATTTACTACTTGAAGCCTGCCAAAATCCCTTTTGAATATCCTCCAACCATTGTGCATTGCGAGACCTACTATTGAAAAATGGTCCAGTCATTTTACTACCTCTATGTATGTACGTATAACTGAAAGTTGTAATAACTAATATATATGCTTATCTCTGAGTGTTTTGTGTAACAAAGGAGGATAATGTGGAAACAATAGCGTAGTTCATGTATTTTTTGCACAGACTTTGTCTCTTACTTGCAGCATGTGTGATACGTCAAACAGAGATGCATGCTGACGAGTGTGCAGAGTTGATTGTATGATGCTAAGGTTGCTGTATTGCACTGGCATACTCCATCCAGCAAATTCCACCATTCGAGCCCCTTGAGATACATGGTAATCATGTAGAGCTGTTTTATTCAAATCACCAGCCTGCAATAAGACAATAATTATTCATATCCAGTGTGTGAATAATAGACACACCATAGTATTGTAAAGTCTGGTGCAACGAAGGATGCAATCTCTGGAACCAACAAATCGTTTTAGACAGTTCAGCTGCATTCTGCATTGTAACACCGTTCTTGAACTACTTCCCAGAGACGGGCCGGGGCCGGGGGGTGGCACTAAAAAGGTTTTGTGAGATCACGTGATCGCATTGCTATGGAAACGCAGTTTTGCGATACAAAATGGAGGCCCATAAACATAACCTCTCCCCTTTCGTCGTGCTGGCCGCGATTTGAGGGCAAACGTTGATCAATGGCGAGTGAGACCGTTTCAGACGCGTTCAACGAGGATCAGGTGACTGCTGCTTCACTGTTGCGGGAGTAGACAAGCTACTATCTAGCTAATGTTTTCTACAGGTTGAGCTGGAGGTATTGACCAGAAAACCGGTATGCTTCGCTGTCTTTGGAAAACCGGTATATACATGCCACATAGAATTTATCATTATTTGTGTGGTGGTATGCTTAGGGTGCTGGAAAAACAACTTTAGCAAAGAAGTTGGCTGCAGTATGGAAGTGCCAGTTGATTGATGGTATGATGGTCATTCTTGGGTAGTTTTTCATACACCGTTACTTTATGAAATGGTTAACACAATCATCATCAATCTATTCTTGCATACAGTGTATGTGTGATTATACAATAATGACCAATAAGCATGCTTCTTTTGACAGGATCTGCCACGATTGAACAAGCAATACGTGATAGCACGTCCTTGGGAATCGAGGTATTGTAGAAAGACACCTTAATCTGTTTACCTAATAATGATGTATACATATGCAATGTGGCATAAAACATTAGGCAAAAAGGCGTCTTTTGCAAGGGGAGGAGCTAGATGAATCGTTTGTAATGGATATCATCCTGGATAAATTAAACTCCAAAGAGATCAAACACTATGGTACGTGTACAGAACTGTGTCTGTCAGCATCATTTGAAGGTATGGTTTCATTTAGGATATGTATTGGATGGGATACCAACTTCGAGTACAGACTGGAAGCCAGTACCTAACCAAGTTCAGCTGCTTCAGGAGCTCGATATGCCACCTGATGTCATCATTAACCTCAAGGTGCTGGTTATACATATTCTGTAGCATTTTTGGCACCAAAATCATTGACACAATATTGCAGAGTTCAAATAACAGTGTGTCACAGTAGTCTTAGTAGGGCCATTTTGGGGATACCATGCTGTACAATGTCATAAAATGATGCTATCATCAAACCTGATATTGTGTGTAGATTCCACATCACTAGGGCTATTTAAAAGACCAGAAAATGATTTAGATTCCAGATCAAGATCTAATGAAGTGTCGCATGGAGCAAAAGGTTGATCCTGTGAGCGGAGAGCTGTTCATCCGCAGAGTGTACGATCCACCACCAGTCAGTGGCACAGAAGGTGATGGAGAGGGACAGACAGAGAGCAATGAGGAAGAGGAGGAGGAAGAGGAGGAGGAGAAAGAGAAAAACCAGGAGAGGGATGAATTTGCAGAGGACCTAGTAAGCCAAACACACTTGTTTAATATTGTATTTGCCTACTGTGTAAGCTGAGTTCTTATGTGTTCAGTGCAATTTTAACCTGTTACCAGGTGGAGCTGGACAGCCTACAAAATAGGGCTGTGGAGATAGCAAGCCGGCTGGTTCGAAGACGAGAAGACACAGAGATGACTGTGAAAAATGAAATCAAACATTTTCGAGAGAGTGTTCTACGACATCTAGAAGATTATATCATCCAACATAACCAACAGCATGTCATAGAACTTGATGCTAACCTGACAGCTCAAGAGTTGTTTAGAGTACGTCAATTTACAGTGTGTCATACATTCATAAAACTTTACATTGTAGTATGGCTTTTGGATGTGGTATATGTACATATGCCATCATATTCATCAAGGAATTTTATTATCGTTACTGTTTTAGGCCTTGCTAGTTCGCCTGACTGCACTGGGTGTTCCTCGCACTCCAGCCCCCTGCAGACTAGTAGCTCCAGAGGAGGGAGAAGAGGAAGATAATACTGAAGATCAAGGAGATGTTGATACTGATACTTTCTTGCAGCAAATGGCAGGTACAAAAACTACTTAATGCAGGTTGTAATATATTAATTGATGTTGTCATGGTTCCCACATATTTTGAGGCCTGGATGTGTGAACCCGTGCTCTGGTTTTGTGTACAGGGACAGGGTGTTTGTTGCCGTGGTTCCGGTGGCGAAGGTCTCGCTGGGGCCGTCTGTGTCCTGTGCAGCTGGCAGCTGGTAACATGACTCCTGGTCGCCGAGAATTCTCTGTTGGGTACAAGATGAAATACATCTATTACATATGTACATACGTGGCCCATGCTTTGTTATTATGTATGCACTTATAACTGACTGTGTGGTATTAATATCTTTCAGGTTTCTAGATAAGGTCTATTGTCTGTCATCATCTGAAGCCCTGGTCCAGTTCACTCGCAATCCTCGAGCCTACTTGCTTCCTCCGCAGCCTCGTATCCCCTGCAAAGTGTGCATCATTGGCCCTCCAACTTCTGGAAAGACTTCACTTGCTGAGATGATTGCTCAACACTATAACGCTACAGTAAATTCTCAATGTGTAACTTATATAGGATGGGGCAATGCCCACCCCCAGTTAGTCGTTTGGCTAATGCTCGTATGTTATACTGTAACAAACTGCAAACTAACACTTTGTTGTCTTTATACAGGTATTGGACATGGCAGTGTTGCTAGAGCCAGTTGTAGCAGAGGCCAAGGAGGCTGTAGTACGGGAAGCGAGAGAAGAAGCCAAATCATCTACCATTGACACACTCACACAGGAGCTTACACAGCAACAAACAGGTGCTTATATTTTCAGCATTTGCATGTGTTAACACCTGACATACAAGCCTTTCAGAGATGGTTTACTCCACTCCTCCACAGAAGAGCCCCCTGTACCAGTGTCAGCTTATGATCCCAGGGTAGAACAGGCTGTGAAAGAGGCGGAGAACAAAGCTTGTGATTCCAATCTCACTATAACGGTTGAGATGCAAACCAAGGCACTTAGGAATGGAATTCAAGCTGCTGAGCAGAAAAGGAGGGAGGCAGACCCTACTGGACCCCTGTAATTATAGTGTGTGTATGAGCATTGCAGCCGATGGTTTGCATGCTTCTTATTATAACATCCACAGCCATGGAGGATGGATTGTGGATGGATTTCCGATGAGCAGGGATCACTGGGCTGCTATGACTGATCAAAAACTACTGCCTGATTGTGTTTTTGTGTTGACTGATGAGGAAGCCCCTGCCCATCACTTGCTGAGCCGATTTACTCAACAAAAAGGCCTGCCCGACCCATCTACATTTAAAGACAAAGATGCTGAAGCTAAGGATGAGGTATAGTGCATCCAAACTTGTACATAACACACACTTCATGTTTATTCCCAGGCATCTCCAGGGACTAAAGTACCAGAGGCTGTTGGTGACTGGGAGAAGGAGAGAGGGGAGTACCAGAGACAACTAGGTCCTCTGATGGCGGCTATGAAAGGTTCAGCCATTGAACCCCTCTCCTTGGATTGCACTAAGACAGCTGCTGAACTAAAAAATACGGCTATAACTCAAATGGAAAGTAAGTTCAAAGTATAAATTTAAAATCCTGCTAATCTTTAAAAAAGAGGCATAATAGGGATGGTGTAAAAATATAGAGAGACATGATAGGGATGTTGATACATACACATGAAACATGGTTGATGAACAGATTTGAGCATGCTGACACAATCCCTATACATACATAGTCTACAAGTAAATTAAAAATCCTGCGAATTTAAAAAAAAAGGCATATAGGGATGGTATAAAAAGAAAGGGAGACAAGATAGGGATTGGATACATGAAGCATGGTTAATGAACAGATTTGAGTACGCTGACACCCCCATGCCCATCACACCATCCCTATATTGTTGCCTGCTGTGCTACTCTTAAAGGTTACTAAAAGCAAGCATATTCTTTCACCATGTCCTTGTTGTTTTTAGTAACATTTATACTGCCACATTCCCTTTAATTAAACTCCACTTGGACTCTATAATGGTGTTTGTTACTCAGTAAGTAGTGCATTGTGAAGTTCTGAGTATTGTAATGGTGAATGTTTAATACTTCACCAAGGCAACAATATAGGGATGGTGTGATGGGCTTGGGGGTGTCAGCGTACTCAAATCTGTTCATTAACCATGCTTCATGTATCCAATCCCTATCTTGTCTCCCTTTCTTTTTATACCATCCCTATATGCCTCTTTTTTTAAATTCGCAGGATTTTTAATTTACTTGTCTCCACTCATTTTTTATACTACTACGTATTATCTCTGTGGAAGGGTGCAAGCCCCTATAAAAATTAATAATAGAGAAAAAATGCCTGTTGTCGTGATGGAAATGATATGCATACCATGTTTCACCTCCATGTGTGCTGGTTGGAGCAGTGAAGAAGTAATTTTAAAGAAAAGTGCCTGAGGCTATTTGTTGTTGTGGTCGTCATGGAAACCATGTTACACACATGCGTACCAAGTTCATCTCCATGCGTGGTACCGTTAGCGAGTTTGAGGAGTGAAGAAGTAATTTTGAAGAAAAGTGCCTCAGGTTATTTTGTTGTTGTGGTCGTCATGGAAACGATGTAATACACATGCGTACCAAGTTTCACCTCCATGCGTGCTACAGTTAGCAAATTTTTAGGAGTGAAGAAGTAATTTTAAAGAAAAGAGCCTGAGGCTATTTGTTGTTGTGGTCGTCATGGAAACGATGTAATACACATGCGCACCAAGTTTCATCTCTATGTGTGGTACAGTTAGCAAATTTTTAGGAGTGAAGAAGTAATTTTAAAGAAAAGAGCCTGAGGCTATTTGTTGTTGTGGTCGTCATGGAACCGATGTCATACACATGCGCACCAAGTTTCATCTCTATGTGTGGTACCGTTAGCGAGTTTGAGGAGTGAAGAAGTAAATTTAAAGTAAAGTGCCTGAGGCTACTTTGTGTTGTGGTTGTCATGGAAACAGTTTAATACATAATGTGTATCAAGTTTCACCTCCGTACATGCTACAGTTAGCAAGTTTGAGGAGTGAAGAAGTATGTATAAAGATAATCGTCTGAGGTTTCTTCAAACAGTGTGCGGTCGTCATGGAAACATGTAGTTGTCATGGAAATGATATAATAGGCATATGTACCAGGTTTCACCTCCATGCGTGCTATAGTTAGCGAGTTTGCGGAGTGAAGAAGTAATTCAGATTTGAGTACGCTGACACCCCCAATTGTTTACAGTAAACAACATTGTTTACAAACAAAAAAGTATGACGTTGCACATGTGGTTATCAATATGTACATTCCTACAAAATTTCATGGCTTTATCTCTTTCGGTTTTTGAGTTACGCTGGTTTAAGAAGAAGAAGAAGAAGAAGAAGATGATGATGAACAAAACTCCCTATCATAGCCCCATACATCTATGATGCTAGGTACCATGTCAATCCCTATATACTAAGTACTACCGTACTTAGTGATATTGCTGCCTGGTGTGCTACTCTTATAGGGAATGTGGCATTTTATAAGGGCTAAAAGCAAGCATTCTTTCACCTTGTCACTGTTGTTTTTAGTAATATTTCTACTTTTATACTGCCACATTCCCTTTAATTAAACTCCACTTGGACTCTATAACAGTCAGTAGCATGACGTTTTTAGTTCTGATGCTTCATGTATCCCATCCCTATCTTGTCTCCCTTTCTTTTTATACCATCCCTATTGTGCAGGATTTTTACTTTACTTGTCTCCATCATTTTTATATACTACTACGTGTTATCTCTGTGAAAGGGGGCAATCCCCGTATAAAAAGTAATAATATAATAGAGAAAATGCATGTTGTCGTCATGGAAATGATGTACAATATGCATGTGTACCAAGTTTCATCTCCCATGTGTGCTGCAGTTAGCAAGTTTGAGGAGTGAGTTTTTTAAAGAAAATTACCTGTGGCTATTTGTTGTTGTGGTTGTCATGGAGACGATGTAATACACATGTAACAATAGACCATGTGATGCACACCATAGTTTCACCTCCATGCATGCTACAGTTAGCAAGTTTAATTAAGGAGTGAAGAAGTACGAAAAGAAAATTGCCTGAGGCTTTTTCAAAAAAATATGCGTCGTCATAGGAACATGTAATTGTCATGGAAATGATATAATAGGCATACACACTAAGTTTCATCTCTATGCGTGCTACCATTGGAAAGTTTCAGATGTGAAGAGAAGAAAAGTGCCTGAAGCTGTTTGTTGTTATTTACAAACATGTATTGTTGTGATTTTGATGTTGGCTATACGTGTGAAACGTCCTATTCTTTTGTTTGTAAACAATGTTGTTTACTGTAAACAACAACAAAATTGCCCCAGGCAATACATTATAATGGCATGCTACATATGCCAGTGCAACTCACAGTTAGTAAAGAGCTATGTGAACGAAAGTTTGTATACATAACGTTTTCAATAGCTATGGATATGTACATTCCTGCAAATTTTTTGGCTTCATCTTTTTCGGTTTTTGAGTTATGCTGGTTGAAGAAGAAGAAGAAGAAGATGATGAACAAAACTCTCTATCATAGCCCCATACATCTATGGTGCTACGTAGGTACCATGCCAATCCCTATCACTAAGTACGGTAGCTGTGCATCATACACTCGTACTTCGCAACAATATAGGGCTTGAGTGGAGGAAATTTCAAACGAGCAAGCGATGTCTGTTCAAAGTATGTAGCCATCATCCATTGTACTACTGTATCATGTTCACTAAGTCATCCCTGTCTTGTCTCCTTGCTTTTTATGGCATCCCTATATTCCAAACTTTTTTAATTCGAAGACTTTTTCATTTGCTTGTCTCCTTTC
This sequence comes from Geodia barretti, assembly GCA_030341885.1. Classification (NCBI taxonomy): domain Eukaryota; kingdom Metazoa; phylum Porifera; class Demospongiae; order Tetractinellida; family Geodiidae; genus Geodia; species Geodia barretti. The sequence goes on along the minus strand of CASHTH010001072.1, from coordinate 28,519 downwards.
CTTTTTTTTACTGCATTCACATGCATGGTGTGCAATAAAAATGGGATACCTTAAGGTTACTGCGGGTACTAATTTTAGCGAATTTAGCAGGAATCAGCAAAACTGCTAAATTATATGCGCGCTAATAATTGTGCCGCAATGAAAATATAGGTTATACTGTGCGTCAATGGAAATACGCGATTTAGACGGCACGAGGGGCCCTGAGCTGTAGCTGTCTGAGCGCAGCGAAGACGCTACTAAGGGCTCTGAGGCCGTCTAAATCGCAGCGCAGTATAACCAGTGTAGGCAACCAATATAGGGATGTGTGTGATGGGGTCGGGGGGTGTCAGTGTGCTCAAATCTGTTCTTTAACCACGCTTCATGTATCCCATCCCTATCTTGTCTCCTTTTCTTTTTATACCATCCCTATATGCCTCTTTTTTTAAATTCGCTGCATTTTTTATTTACTTGTATACTAAGTACTACCGTACTTAGTGATGAGGCAGACATTGATATGGAACACATACAATTGTAATAATTATCGCATCTTTATTCTAGGTGTGTTTGAGTACCAGCCAGCGGAGTATGATGCAGGAGATGAAGAGGCAGAAATGGATGAGGATCCTCTCCTGGAAACTGGTGATTATTTTTGTTGTTATGCACATCAGACAGGGTTCTGCAATTTTTGTTGAGGGCAGGGTAATTGCCTTTGTGCAGCACCCAAATCAAGCATGCATATAAAATGGATGGGATAGCTTGTGTAATAGGCTTGAACTGCATGTTGTATACTCTGTGTATACGTTTGTTACTACATGGCATAAAGATGCAGGTGATGATGATGAAGAAGGAAAAGCAGAGGAGGAGGGGAGTGAAGGTTCTTCAAAGAAGAAAAAGCCGTGGGGTGACAGTTCCTTCTACTGCCCAGTTTCTCTGAAGGAGCAAGGTGTACTCTGGCCTGGCAGTGAACAATATGCTCTCAGGTGAATATAATAATATGCACTCATTTGCTAGACTCTTTGTTCACCGTAATCTTTTGTAAAGGTATCGTGAGCGACTCTTCTACTTCAGCAGCGAGGAGGCAAAAACAAAGTTTGCTGCCAAAGCCTCTAACTACCTTGCTACTGACAACCCCCTTGAAGTATAGCAATACAAGTATATGCACATTACGTACAATATAAACAGCAACGAGGTCACAAGGCGGGCGCATCAAGCTGTGTATAAACTGAATTTGTTTGTTATGCGTAGTACTGCGCTGGTGATGGTACATGTAGCTCTTTTGTCAAAGATTGAACCCAATTCAGGTATCCATGGTACGTAGCACGCACTAGCTCATAAATTTATGTCAACTTGTATGTTATTATGACTCAAAACTATTTCGACTAAACACAGACACCCCCACTGCGAATATTCCTTCTGGGAGCGCGGGGCAGTGGGAGGACAGAGGTGGGGCGACAAGTGGCCAGCTCGCTAGGAGTTTTCCACTTGGCTCTGAGGGATTACTTGCAGGAACAGCTGCTGTCCAAGATGAAACGCCCCCCATTAGTACATGAGGATGAGTGGGACCCGGGAGATGAGGGAGAGAAGACAGAGGAGGAGGAACAAGAAGAAGGTATGTACATATGTAGGTATTCGGTGTGCTACCTTCGTGTATAATGTATAGTTGGTTTAGGGGAGGATCTGGATGAAGATGTTCGTGTAGCACTGACTGAGGAGGAGAGAGAACTGCGGGCTTATCTTCTGCATGGCGAGGCTCTTTCAGAGGATTCCATGGACAACTACACTGCTCAGTTCTGGGATACAGAGCCTTACAAGTTAGTGTGGGAATTGTAAGTGAGGTCGGAAGTGAATTCAGCTAAATGTTTCTTCAAGACTTTCCCTTCTGGGTCATGGGGCTTGCATTATTGGGTCCAACTCAGTGGCGGATCTAGGGTTATGAATGGGGGGTTAGGCCGGTGACGCATGCACACAAAACGACAAAATGTGGGGTCCGCGGAACCCACGGAACTCCCCTGGATTCGCCACTCCAACTCTACGTGTAAATTTCATACAGGTCTACCGGGTTTATAATGGAAGGGTTCCCAGCAACAGCTGATGAGCTGGAGTACATGACATCCAGAGGCCGATTCCCAGATATGGCAGTCATAATGCAGGTATTGTGTATCAGTGCATTTTGAATGGAAACTAAAAAACTTTCTTACTTTTTTGACTCCTACTGTAGACTCCATTAATCCTATAATTATGATTGAACACTGCACAGGTTGAAGCAAATGACATAGTGAGAAGGTTGCTTGAAGCAAGATTCACTGTGTGGAAGAGAAAGAAGGACAGACAGCTGGATAAGAGAAACAAGGCAAAAGAGAAGAAGATAAAGGAGTGGGTGAGTGTGATGCAATAGAGAGAGTTTGTTTACTGTCATTATATAACACATATTGTTGACATGCAGGAGGAGGATAAAGAGAGGAGAAAAAACGAGTTAATAGCAGAGTATCAGGCCAAGGTTGCAGCCAGGAAGGAGAGAAAAACATCCAGTCACAAAGAAGATAATGGTACGCTTTACATTGTATGTACAATGTTAGTGGGTGAAAACACAGCTGCTGAGTTGATGTAGAAATTATTTACTGTAGAATACCTGGTCATTTCACAAAAAACCTTCCTTTCTCTTTAGTGAGTAATATAAGCACGTACAAGTGCTGGCACGGACAGCGCCTTCTTCACCAGGTTACCTCAGATTATTATAATTCCGCACATCTACTATTTGTGGCGAGGGATAGCAAACAACTGTTGCAGGACAGGGTTGCTGGCTTTAAGTACCTAGCTACCATCAACATGGAGACATTTTCATACACTCTCTCACAATAATACGAGTCCCTGCATGCATTCTTGCTGTAATTCCGGCCACATGTGTACTTTGTTTAGAAAACCTATTAAGGAAAAACTGACAATAGTAATTGGCAAGTCAAGTGAGCCCACCTAAACATCTGAATGCAGGATATGTTGTGTCCTACACTGCCGCACTGCACATACTGTAACGTTACATCATTCTAAATACGAGCGAAACATGTCAGAAAACTGAACTGCTCACTTCGTTCTAGTGTTAGTATGTATGTGTGTACCTCATTAAATAGGGGATGAAGAGGATGAGGATGAGGAAGGAGAGGAAGAACAGGCAGAATTTGAGGAGCAGTTGGCTGAGCTTGAAGCAGGAGAGATGGAGGAAGAGGAAGAGGAAGAAGAAGTAGAGGAGGATACTGATGCCAGGGAGAGAATGAAAGGAGCTCTCACAGAGAGATTTGAGGAGGAGAATGAGGCAGTGAACTCTTTGCAGGTATGTACACAGAAGACTGCTTAGCTTTATCTCTGCATGGACCCGAATTGGCAGGGATTAAGCTGTTTATTACTCTCACCTGTGTAGGGCTCATGCATTTTATTTATTGCAGGATACATTTGCCGAGCTACAGATCCCCTGCACTGTGATAAATGCATCAAGGAAGGTCCCAGTTGTAGAATTTTCTTTGAAAAGGGCACTGAAGCAGTTTACAACGGATAGAGCTGGACTGCTCAGAAAATGTACACCTATTGACCTGGCCATGGCAACGAAGCTATTAGACCATGGCTACAAGCAAACCAGTAAATTTAAGAAGTGGTGCCCAATTGAGGTATGTATGTATGTTAACATTTATATGTGAAGATTACATTGGTACACCTAACCTGTCCACGTTGACAAGTTGTTATAGTATAAGGATAGCCACATAACCCTATGAATTAAATCTACTAACACTAGTCAGAAAAACCTTTTTGGCCAAACGTTTAATCGTCTGCTCTGCCGTCCTCGTCAGTGGCAAAAGTACAAAAAGTAGGCAATGGCTGGTTTTTAAGGCATGAGAGACAAGAATGAAAATTAAAATCCAATTTAAATAAGAGAGAAAAGCAAGAGGCAAGAATGAAAAAGAAATAGCAAGGTAGCTAGGTTTACAAAGGGCAAAATAGAATAGGTCGTAAATGAACAAACGTTTGGGCAAAAATATTTCCGACTAGTAACTCATAAGAGTATGCAGTATCCTAGTCAACCAAGTATACTTACAATTTAGTCGACACTACTTTATTGCATTGTCACTTACGTAATACTGATGGATGGCCTTCATCTATACCAGAACGTATCAAATGTAAAACACCCACCTGCTTCTAATTTGTGTGCACCACATACTTGCTGTTCTGCATGAGGGAATCTTCACAGGCAGAAATATATAGACTATCAATAGCTGGAGGTCCGAGTGGGGGAAAGAATGAGCTGTGTTTCCTCTCTGCAGTTAGCAAGAAACCCAGGTGCAGTACTGCCACCCCAGCAGAGGGATGAGGAACTCTCTCCAGTTATCTATGGTCCAAGGATCTACTATCTTGCCTCACAAGAAGCTAGAGACTGCTTCATGGCCAACCCAGAGAAATATACCAGTGGACCTTCCCCTGGACCTGCTGTCCCCATAAGACTGGCTTTGGTGGGTCCTCCCAAGTCTGGAAAAACAACAGGTACACAAAAGAGTTATTAACCTCGAAAATTGTAGCTACATAATATGTTTATATCGGTGTTATAATTGTTGCTATGCCTGTATTATATGCACTGTTCTAATGTGCAGTTGCTGAAAACCTTTGTAGAAAGTATGGGTGCCTACGACTATCAATTGGAGAGGCAATGAGGAGGGTGATAGCCCAGTTCCCTCACTCAGAGCTGACTTGTCAGTTGCAGGCCCACTTGCAGGCTGGCGACACTGTGCCTGATGAACTCTGCGTCCTTGCTCTCGACTGTTCCCTCCTTGATGTACAGTGCACTACGAGAGGGTAAAAGCACATGCGGACTCCACAATGCACCTGTTACTAACATCGGAACTGGCCACTTGTGTAAACAGTGTCATTCCCTTTTCTGGGTGCATGCACCTTTTGAGAGGTGTGCATGATTAGTATCCTGTACATCACTGCCAGCATTGTTATATAGCAGTGACAAAGTGTGCAAACCTGAATAATCTGCAGCTATGTTCTGGATGGATGGCCATTGACCAAGACTCAGCTTGACCTCCTCACCAAGCACAGAATTATCCCTGTCATCATAGTGGAAATGCAAATCTCAAAAGATGAAATGCTAAGAAGGGCACAGGCGGAGAAAGTTTCCATTGACAGGTTTGAGCAAATGAGAGATCTAACATGAGTGATTTGATGATCAAACGGTAGCCGGTGTAGATGTACAATACATACGTACAGGTCAGTTCATGCATGCATCATCTGTTTTTTTTTCTTTTCAGAGATTATCCTGTACATGATAGTGCCAACATTCTCTTAGTGAGATCAAATAAGTACCAGAAGCAAATGGAGAGAGTGAGAGAGTGGTACTGCACTCAGCATCACAACTGGCTCCAAGTGAATGGGGAGCACTCTCAGTGGTGGGTGTGGGAAGAAGTCAAGAAGTTAGCAGTTACTTCAGCCCACCAAATTCAGCTCTACCTATCCAGGATCACTTCAGGTTTGAAATAGCCCTGCATACATTGTATGTAAAATTTGTCGCTATGTATGTATTTGCTTTACATGAAAAGACAGGAATTATCACTGAATGAGTCTCAGGTGATATTCCCCGTCATGCAGCATGCAATGCACACACATAGGGTATCAACACGACCCCCAATCTCTGCTTTCTCATAAGGCAGAGTACTGTTGTTTGCAACTTGCCAGGTTTAATGCCATCCTATCTAAGTGAGGATTTCTATCCAGGGATCCATCCACCATGAATTACACTTTTATAGATGGCAAAGAGCGCATGAATGTATCCTCCACGTTATATCATGTGCTCATGAGATGGCTCATAGATTATTGTGGTTAATAATGATGATAGGTCATGCAGCAGCTCTGCAAGGACTGTGCATCACACCTACTGAATTTTCCAAACGTCTTGGAGAATGCTCTCATTATTGCCCAGTCAGCATGGCGCAGAATGTGTTGGTTGACTGCTCGAAGAAACTAACACTGCAGTATGCAGCTGAATTCAGGTACAAGTAGATACACAAGAACATGCAAGGGAAAACCTTCATTTTGCAACACTTGTAGCACTTGATGTGTTGAAATCACATACGTAATTTGACTAGGGGACTATACTACAAGATGTCAGGGCAGTCAGAGCTAGATGCCTTCCTTCAAGATCCCGAGCAGTATGTGTCTCCTGCAGCACCACACTCCCTACCACCACCTCACTTGCTGCCTGTAAGACGGTCAGAGTCTGAGGTGAAGGCGATGTTCCCAAAAAGCTTTGAGATTCAAGGGATTTGCCCTGTTACATATGTTGAAGGGGAAAAGAGGTGTGTATGAGTATAATTGCCTTGCTCTTCTTCAGCATTTTGTTCACACAGATATGAGAGTTTGGTTCCAGGAAAATCTAGCTTTGCTGCAGAATACAAAAATAAACTTTTCTGTTTTGCATCAGAGAGAAATTTAGATCACTTCATGCGGTGAGCTCTACTGAAGTTTTTCTACAACAAGTCATGGTTCAATTTCCATTACCTGTACACGTAAAGCACAGTACAGCTGATCCAATAAACCACTCATTTGAGGCACGTCAATTAAACCAGCGCTATAAGCAATTTACCCAACGTGGCATGCATGACAGTAAAAATAGACATTGATTCCTTATTACAGGCGACCACACTACTATGAGATTACAAGCCTACCTGCAAAGCTGCCTCCTCCTCAAATGCCAATGCCTGTAACCTCACTTCCTATGCTTGGCTACCTCGAACAGTCTGCTGCAATCTCAGTCATCAATGCTCTCAGTGCTGTGGGCTACTGTAAACCAAAGTACCCTTTCGTTGATCCCACCAAGAGTGCTCTTGCCTACCTTGCCTACCACCTCAAAGGTAAGGATAAACTCATTAAATTGGATGGACTATTTCCATCTGAGAAGTGTGACTCCTTATATGATTGTATGTAATGATAGTTCTGGTGGGTGCAGTTACATAATAATATGTCTGGTGTCATTCTTGCAGCGTACAATCCGAAGTCAAGTGACTACATTCGCAAGAAGTACAAAAAGAAGCTGGCCAACTTTGAGGAAAAGTGTGGTCTGATTCCATACCTCAGCTCCAGTATGAAAAGAGGGTATCAAGAGCCACTCATGAGGCCTATTGACTTTGATCACAAGATTGACAGATTTCTGGGGTTAAAACAATGCATTTAGTAATTAATGTGCATTGGAGATACACTATTATTGTGACATTCACAGATAGTCAAGTGTTGTCAAATCTGTACACTTGTATTAGATAACGTAGGAACGAACCAATGTGTGGTATGCCAACTATAATTTTGTCCAGCTGCTCACACACACACAAAAAACACAAAACAACAAAATTTATAAACTGTCTGTAACACTTGTATTTTCAGCTGATCCTGGTTGCTTACTGCCTTTAACGATCTCTTCCTGAGCCTGTTGCCTGGCTGTCTCAGTTTCAGCAGATGAATCAGACTGAGAGTGTGGCTCAGTGACCTGAGCTGCAGTGAGATGAGATAGTACCCACTCCTTTATCAATTCCCTTGCCCTCTCCTGCTCCTTGTCATGTAAAGTTTCATGATGACTGCCCTCAAACACCTAAAACACAGCAGACACAAAGCTATAATAACACTGGTGCTAAAGATCAAAGTTCGAGCATTATATGGCCGGAATGTTCTGTGTACCTCAAATTTCTTTTCTTGGCTAGTGGCATTATCATTGATGAAGTGGGATGCAGTGATGGGAACCAGGTTGTCCTCGCTGCCATGCATAAGCAGCAGGGGAAGAGAGATCCTGGCTGCATTCTCACGGAGCAGAGTAATAGATTCCATCATTGCTGCTCCCCATCCAGCCTTCCATGGACCATGCCAGACCAAGGGATCATTTGCATACCTTTCAACCTGCAGTTATGTACATTCAACACAACTTTGGGATTAATATATCACTAAGTACGGTAGTACTTAGTATATAGGGATGACACAGGTCATCCTGCATTATGTCCATACATTTGAGATTTTCATGTTTCACTTTCAGTTTCAATCAGAGACACATCAGACTGATCCGCATCGTCACAAAGAGCATTCATTTACCCAAGAAATGACTTAAATCGCATAATCGTTACTGATTTATTCAAGAAAGTTAGTTTTCAAAATTATTCTTCTCGTTGTTAATAAAGTGTGCTAACTAGATAAAGCTAATACCCAGAGTGATTAAACTTCGTAACTTCGTACACATGTACAACCCATCATCAGTAACAAAATTTAAACATTACAAGTTTGTAAACAACAACAAACAGCCTTGCAGGCAACAAAAACTTGTAAATGGTGTTTGTGCCTCTAACTTGCTTATGGTTGGTCCTTTAACAATGAAACTTGGTATGCTGGTGTACCATGATAAGAATTCATCGAAACAGAAATTACAAGCTTGTAAACAACAACAAACAGCCTCAGGCAATAAAAACTTGTAAATGGTGTTTGTGCCTATAAGTTACTTGTGGTTGGTCCTCTAACAATGAAACTTGGTACACTGATTCACCATGATAAAGAGTTGATCGAAACAGAAATTACAAGGTTTTAAACAACAACAAACAGCCTCAGGCAAAAAAGACTTTTAAATGGTGTCAGTGCCTATAACTTGCTTATGATGTGTTCTCCCACAATCAAACTTGGTGCACTGACGTAATGTGAATGATGACAAAACGTCTGAGGCAATAGCTTAAAAGGCCACTTTTTTATGGGCTTTTGCCCAAAAATACCCCCTTTTATTGCACACCATGCATGTGATAAAAAAAATGAAAGGAGACAAGTAAATAAAACATTCTAAAGTGTGGAATATAGGGATGCCATAAAAATTAAGGAGACAAGACAGGGATGACCTAGTGAACATGATGCAGTAGTACAATGGATGATGGCTACATACTTTGAACTGACATCGCTTGCTCGTGTATACAATTCCCTCCACACAAGCCCTACGTATATTGTCGCCACGTTTACTGCTTGTTTAGTGAAGCGCGAGCATAATGGTGAAAGGATTCTGTATGTAGATGGCAGCATTGTAAAACTGGTTAGTTGAGCAAATGTAGATTCTTAGACTTACACAATGCAGTAACAACTGAAAACCGAGTATATGGTATTACCTGTCGAATGTGCTTATGAAATAAATCATAGCTGTGCATCATACACTCGTACTTCGCAACAATATAGGGCTTGAGTGGAGGAAATTTTAAATGAGCAAGCGATGTCAGTTCAAAGTATGTAGCCATCATCCATTGTACTACTGCATCATGTTCACTAGGTCATCCCTGTCTTGTCTCCTTACTTTTAATGGCATCCCTATATTCCACACTTTTTTAATTCGAAGAATTTTTTATTTACTTGTAAATGTATCACACAGGTAGGAAACAAACACACATACCTCTTCTGGTATGCTGCTTATGTCATTTGGGTTAAGGTTTCTCAAACCCAGCTGAGGAGCAACATTGCTTAAAAGCTGGACCATTTTTTTCTACAAGGAAAAGCATACGGAAATTACGAAAAGTTGAGCTTTAAACCTGCAAATTACCACACACTTTTTTGATGTGCAACAAACGTAATAATATCCACATAATTATAAGCGCTTCCTACATACATAACAGTGGTATGATTTATTAACCTTCAAATCCATCCGTGTATACACATTTTTGCACTTACCACAATCCAGTAGGAAAATGTCCCTTCCAATTCAGCTGCAGCTGCACTTAAAATTAGGGCTGTGAAGAGATCATGTCTTTGAATAGCCACATGAGCAGCAACAAGACCACCCTTTGTGGAAAATTACAGTTAGAGTTCATAACACTACAAGTAAATCCTGCGAATTTGAGGCATAGAGGAATGGCATAAAAAGAAAGGGAGACACAATAATATTAAAGGGGAATGGGATACATGAAGCATGGTGAACGGTTAAGATAATTATATGGTGAACAAATAGATTTGAGCACGCAGACACCACCGATCCCATCACACAATGTTGCCTGGTGTGGCACTCTCAAACTCAATTTGGACTCTATAATGCTGTTGGTTACTCAGTAGCATGACTTTTTTTGTATTTCCAAGCTATAGGTCCTGACTCACTGTAAATGGTACAGTAAATGTTTAATACTTTACCTAGGCAACAATAATTATAGGGTTAGGGGTGTCAACCTTTCTTTTTATGCCATCCCTACATGCCAATTTGCAGGTTTAACTTGTCTCCACTCATTTTAATAACACTACACACTGAACATAAACCTACCATCGAATGTCCCAACAGTATACAAGGAAGTGCAGGGTATCTTTTTCTCATCAACTCAATGTGAGCGATAACATCTTGAACATAAGTATCTATGTCCTCCACGTGTACTCTGTCTCCCTCACTTTGACCATTGCCAACTAAATGAAATAGCAATAGCTAATAATCCCAGTATGGTGAACATCACTTGTTACCGTGGTCATGTCCAAAGACAAGCACTCCACTATGAGTCAGGTGGCAACCTAGCTCGTCATACCGACCCATGTACTCCCCGACTCCATGACACACACACAGTAAGGCTCTGAAAAAATATTATTAGTCGCGAGCCAGACCCCCACGAGACTGGCATGCGAGACTAGCTCACTTTGGATCCCCAGTAGGCTTCCAAACAGTAGGATGAAGTTTTAGGCCTCTCCAGACACTCCTTAGCGAAGAAGTTTGCGTGTCAGCCGGGCTCAGTTTCTGTTCGTTCTCCATGATCGACCATTCGACGACACGCCCTCCCGTCCCAGGAGAGTCGGGGGGCGTATGTATACACACGTAGGTAGTTATTGTTCGGGCGTGGTCGTCGCATGTGACGGTCATGTGATCTAACTTACCTAAAACTAGAACGCACGGCAGCCAGGACTCGAGTGTGTGTGGGACATGTCTGGCTACTCAGAGCAGATCCCGGACCGGGAGAAGGTATTTTAAAGCAGCAGTAACAATTTATATTGTCGGGTATGCGTAGAAAATTCTCAAACAAGCTCGTGGTACAAAACGAGCTATAATGTGGATGTGGGAGTGATCCTTGGATATTATCGCCCGATCAGTGTATGTTGTTCTCGACTTGAGTTCGTCTATGTTGCTTTTCCAACAGGTACAGAATGAAATTTCGTTTTTACGTGGTATAGTGTGTTTTTATGTATAATTCATAGCATAGGTAGATAGATAGATACATAGATAGATAGAGAAATAAATAAAAACCGCCACCAACATATACAGTGGGACCTCCAATAACGAACTCCCCCAGTAGCGAAAATCTCTCTATAATGAGAAATTATTTCTATGTACCAACTGACTTTACCATTATTGTATGTACAATACAAACCTCCCTATAGCGAACCTCTCAGCTACAAAATAACATAACCACAGCGCTGTCCCACGTACAAATATAATGCTTCTATATAACGGAAAGTGGGCGTAGCCTACACGTTACGTAACATCACACGCACGCACGCTATACTTTTACTTCTTTTAGGACAACTTCAACTATAATAGTTATAGCTCAACTAGATTAGTCCATGAGCACGAAGAGAAGAGAGGAACTCTTGAAGTATCCTGATGTAAGGTTCTGGTCCATAAAACCTGTAGTAACAGGGAACTTCAAGTCCTGAAGGATGTGCAAGCTTTTCTTGAAAGTCGAATGAAGCGGGTGATACTAGCTCTTTAATCGATCGTGTTGCTCTGTTATCCACTATCAACAGAAGGCAGAGTACTTTAGAGAACTTCCTTAGTGCTGAAAACTAAACTTGTGTCTTCAATGTGTGGTTTTTATTCAAAATATTGATACCTCTCAATAAAGAAAACCTCCGAATAATGGGGGAAAAATTGCTGTCCCAATATTTTCATTATTCGGAGGTCCCACTGTATACACAAACCCAAAAATATCCATACAAAACACACATACACAAATACACATGACATGACATGAGAGGGTGCCCAGCCTTGAGAACCGGGACGGTGGGTAAAGAGTCTTTTATGGCTAGCCAACTCTCCCCACACACCCAGTATCCAAACTCCACATCACAAACAATGACAGCCACACAGTGAGTAACTGTACGATAGCACAGTCACGACAACACATGTAGAGTATGATACATATAAATATATACACAAACATAAAATGGTAGAATCTAGCTTACTTACTGGAGTGGTAAAAACAAGGTAGAATGGTAAAAACAAGGTAGAATGACTCACTTGTAGCAGTAAAAACATAGTAGAAAAATATAGAATGACTTACTTGTAGCGGTAAAAACGTGGTAGAAAATTAAAATCTTGAATAAAACGACTTACTTATGCAGTAAAAAGGTGCACTATCGTGGTTCCTATTAGTGCCGCCCCACGTAGTGTACATAGTAAATTATGCAGTAGTCAACGTGAAGCTTATGTCTGACAACTGTGTGTATGTATGTGTGTGTTTGATTGGCCCCATCAGAGATTTTAGGACGCTGTGAAGCCCCTTTATAGCACCGTGTAATTTTTTGTGCTGCCACCAGACTTTGTACCTTGCAGAAATGTCCACATCTTAATCAAAGTGGTCAGCGTTCGAACGTGACTTGCTCAAGAAGGCCTTGATTCAATGTTGATTCTTGCCTTAGCTGTCTCTCCAGGTGACGTTAATGCCAGTAACAAGTGGTGGCATTGCGGCAACTAAAAGGTTAAATCTAGCTGTGCGACCATGTGCGTAAAGATATTATAACGTGAAATGCCATAGAGCTAAGCTACATGCTATTTTGCATGGGTTAAAACTCATAGAAAGGTAAAAGAGGCTTGTGCAGAAGAGTTCCCTCCTAACAATAATGAAAATGCCCTAAACCTGTGTCGAAGTGTCTGTAGTATATATTGCGTGCAATGATCACCAAATGTGAGGATACCTAAACGAGAGATTAAGGATGTATGAATGAGGTTAAATATGGTCAGGCCTAACAGTAGCATTAAATTGAAACTCTCAACTGATGGACAGACATCAATGTCTTTCATAGTTGAAATTCCCTCCTGCCCAGACATACATGCAGTGCTTCCTTCGGGAGCAGCCTTTGTATATCACCTGGCATTGTATAACAGCAAGTGTTGTTCGGTCTGGTCCCAATAGACAGCAATGTGTATAATTGAAACCATGTATTTGATCGAGATTTGGTTAATATTCCACTTACCATTGACAATAGTTTGGATATTAAACCCTCAGCATGCATGTGCAGCGAGGGTTGCAGTACTCGGTCTGTGTGTCTGTCCGGCGCTATTCTCGCCCCATATACAGGCTACGAGGCGGCCTAAAAGCGATAACAACTGCTACGCGAACCAAAAAAATAAAATGGTGATTTTCCTTGAGCGAGTGTTTAAGAGATATGCCGTGAAAACAAGCGAAAAGGCCAATATGCATAATTTTACTGGCTTACCTCTTCTCTTCTTGACCTGCCTGCTCTGTGTTCCTTGGAGACACAAGAAGTCACAACGAAGGGTGTGCATCGGACTCCCACATGCTCTCTACTAGTGTAGCTAGCCCTTGTCAGACTCTCTGCGAGCTACTAGCGGGAGATCACGAGTATACGTGTACTCATAGCCCAGCCCATCAATTAGCTGTGCCACGCATGCGCTGTGCGCCGAGGATTTGCACCATTGCTTTTCATTGCCCCCTAGTAGTCATAAACCTAATTTCCGACTGTTTACATTGCCCATATACGGTCACATCTGGATGTGTATGTAATCTTTGCCATTGTACACATAACTTTAAGACCCAAGGAAACAATATGGCTTACTGGAAAGCCGGCTAATGAAGGGGATCAACCACTAACAACGTTACATTCCTTAACTCTTGCATTCATCCATGCAGCTCCAGGAATGTAATATGTACGTACATACAATTTCAGTGTATAGCTATTTGCGCAGCATGTGGTGGTGCTAGGGGTGCCTGTTTAAGAGATAAAAAAATTAACAGTTTTGGTAGGAAACCCCCTTAAGTGGGCCTGGGGTCGGTGCTAATAGTGTCGCATAAGATCTAGAGCACTAAATCTAAATTGGATAATTATCATAATTCATAAAGGGTTTTATGCACTGTAGATACGAATCATATCTAACTTCATCAAAAGTGCACCTCCTGGAGAATTCAATGAAGTATTCAATGGTAAGTGCTGTGTATATATACCATACTTTTTTTGTACCCGCTCTGTTGTATAACATGGGCCACCCTTCTTGAAGAAATTAGTTTTACAATCTGACCACTGTGTATAGCAAGCACCTTGTATAATGAAAAGCACTGAAGTGCAAACCCTCGGCGCACTGTGACGCGCACGCGTAAGTAAACGCATGCGCCGTACCACTAATTGATGGGCTGGGTTTAGTTTTAGCTGTTACTCGTGGTCTCTTGCCAGCTCGCGCAGAGTCTGACACGGGCTAACTACACTACTAGATAGCATGCGAGAGGCGATACACGCCCTGCGTTGCATCTTCTGGTCGAGGTACATACGCAGAGCACGCGGATCGATCAGACCGCGGTAAGCCATCCCGTCCGTTGCGTATTTGCATATTGGCTTTTTCGCGCTCTAGCTTTGCAACGGAGCATTTTCAGAGAAAAGCGCACATATTTCTGACCTTCATTGCCCGTTGGGTAGGTCGTATGGTTTGTGAAACGAACAAACACTCGAGAAGTGAGATGTAGACTAACAGACACACAGACACAGACCCAACTACTGTAACCCTCGCTGCGCATGCGCGCCGAGGGTTAATAATACCCTACTAGTGCCAGGAACTATGAGAGCAATGTCCCCAAGTAAGTGTGTCCTGTAATGCCATGTTAACCTGTGAACCTGAAATGGCAGTTTGTGCTCTATTTGACGGTGTCATATGACGGTGTCATATTACGCGTTTCGTAGGTTGTTCATCTTGTTGCTCTTTGCCAAGTTCCACAATCCCTAGTGGTCACATTTGTAGGGAAAGCAACTCACTTTGTTACTTTGGGGGTTGTATATACTTTAGTGCTTTTTTTAGAAATTTGTTTTGTGATGTGCACTATATAGATGTGAGGGTGCTCTTGGACAATGATCAACTCCTGAAGGAGGGAGCATCAAGGTACTGATGCAGTATTATGTCTAAGCATTGCTGTGTGTATATCCTTGCCATTTGTTTCACAGTGCATTTTCCCAGTATAACATGGAGCAATTTACTCCAGCTAAAGTCAACGATGATACGGTAAATTTGATGACACAGTAATAAAAATGTACTTAGATAACTGTAGCATGTTGGTGATTTTGAGTCAAGATTGAGAAGTTCTGTAGCTCGCGTGTGTGGTGTGTGAGGCACTCTTGACATAGCACCGATGACTATTATGCTCCTGACTAAAGCAGGGTTAACTTCCACTCAATAAAAAAGAAAAGAACTCCTTGGTAATTTCAGCTGAACATCCAATGATTTGCCATTCGGCAGTTATCTGGTCACGTTTTTGTGGAAAGGTATTTTACCTTTGTTGTCTTCTAGGTTCTGGTAACCACTCATGGCCAAGCAGAGGGCTCAAAGTATCTTGACCCAAGAAACAAACTGAAATTCAAGTATGACCACCTTCGCAAGGCAAGTATAGCAAATCTACTGTTTTGATCTGTGTTCCCATTAGGCAATATGCAGTGATCTCTGTCAGTATTACCAGGGCCCATTTTGATTTAACTTTTGAAGTTTACTGTACAAGAATGATGCTGCAATGCTCTAAATGAAAGTGTTTGCAAGCAATAGTACAAACCTATATGTATATTTCTTTAAAACAGGAGGCCAGTGAAGCATCCTCAGCTACAGTTGATGACCATGCAGAGCCATTTCGAGCAGCGCTAGATAAGTATGTGCAGGGATATGTGAAAGACCACTACCCCAATGGGATTGTGACGGTAAGTCAATTCCCTTTTAACACAAGATATATATCCGATGTATTCTTTCTGTATTGTGTTTCTCTGTCTATGTTGCTCTTCTTTTGCCAATGTGGTGGCAACTGTATATACTAAGGAATGCAACCGATTTTTTGTGCACTGAGGAAGCATAAGAAATTACACGAAGGGCATGTGTAGTTAGCCACAACATTTGCTGCTAATGTAGATGTATATGAGAGCAAAAGAATGGTAGTTTGGTGTGGCGTGCCACTTTCAATGTATGTAGGCATATTAATTGGCAAGCGAAGCGAGCCCACTTAGTTGTCTAAATGAAGAATTTTTTTGTAATGTACGGGCACTGTCGCATACCGTTGCATTCCTCTAGTTATGAATGTATATACATACTACTCACGTGTGCTGCCAGAGGCTCTAGTAATTCAACCTAGTAGAACCTCTAAAAGCACCTGATTTCTACGTTTAGTCAGTTAGCACTATACTCCCTCTTAAAACCTATGTAAAAACGAACTGTACGTACATGGAAAGAAAAGACTGTGTATGATGGCATAATATTCTCTTGCAACTTGTTGCTGCAATTAGAAGGCTAGCCTATTTCTGGCAACTTGCTGCTGCATGTTATATGTTAGGTTTATGTAACAGTATGCATCTTGTGCGTCAACATGCATATGTGCATCAACATACATATATGCATTACCATTCAAGGACATATACAGTATAGGACAATTAACACTTTTTGCAAACAGCTACCCCAGCTATATAGGTGGGACTCAACAAACGGGGGTCAAAGTTTACCATGTATTGCAGTGCTGTATGACCAATATTGAACGTTCAGTAAGATGAATTTTGGTTGCACAAGAGTATTTCTGCAAAAAGGGATAGCAAAGTTAGGGAAAACTTTCTCGTAGAAGCATATTAATAGGATATTCACAGTGCTGACCCTAGTTAACCCTCGGCGCGCATGGGCAGCGAGGGTTACGGTAGTTGTCGTGTGTTCCTTCTGTCAGTCACTTCTGTCTGTTACCTGACTTCTCACTTCTGACTCCTTGTTACTGTAAATTGTGTATTTAACTCCATGCTCACATTATCTATGCAAACTTCATTCATTTTCCATGTTACTACGTAGTTTATTTGAGCAAGTTTGACACAATATTTACTGTTCCATGATTTCACTCTAGACTAGTACTTTTATGACCTCAGAACTCTGCATGTTTTATATGTTTACAGGTGTACAGTTCATCCAGTGGTGGCCAAATCAAACTGACTGTCTGCATAGAAGATCACAAATTTAGCCCAAGAAACTTCTGGTAATCTGCTCAGTCAAAGTTATGAATCAATGCCTTTCGATTGCAATGTTTGTCTGTTAGGAATGGTCGGTGGAGATCTGAGTGGACTGTGACATTTACCCCAGGAAGTTCAGCAGAGCTAAAGGGGTTGATGAGAGTTCAGGTTTGTGTGATCAAAAATATATTTTATATGGGCTCCTTTTTTTCTTAATGCTTGTATAGCCCTAGGCATGATGCAATTTAAGGTTACATCAGCATTGATAAATGTGAGTTACTATCTAGCAAAAGCCTCTGAGTGGCATTTAGCGTATCCACCGCGGAAGCATAGCAGGTCCATTGAGGTGCTGTTTGCCCCTTACGGCACATTAAATGGGCAGCAAAATCATGGTTACACTATGCTAGAACAGTGTACCTCCTCAATTTTTATCGTCCCCCCCGCTGATGTCATGATTTAGTGAACATGTAGTGCATTCTTGTACTTACTGTGTCATGTGCCGTTGTTCAGAATGACATCATGTACCTAAAGGTGAGATAACAGGTACATATTGCTGCGGCATCATGCTGAAGAGAGCAGTTCAGTTTTTTTTATGCACATATAATAAATCAGTACAGTCATAAAGAAGGTGTACGGGTATTCAATAAGTGCAGTATTGTTGGATGGGGAACGGTCAGAGGTATTTGATGTGGAACAGGGGGTAGCTCAGGGATGTAGCATATCTCCAATTTTGTTTTCCGTATTTATCAATGGGTTGTTGAGGGAGGTAGAGGAAGCTGAAATTGGGATCGATTTAAGTCGTGGTGGGGAGACTTGGAGGCCTTTTGTTTGCAGATGACTTCGTTGGTGTTAGTGAGTCTAAGGATCAGTTACAGACGCTTATAGATGTGGTGCATGCTTACTGTCGAAAATGGAGGCTAAAGGCTAATGTGAGTAAGAGTGCAGTGATGGTGTTCGCTAGGGAGTCAGTGGATGGTGATTGGAAATGGGGGGAGTATGTTTTGCCTAGAGTATCTAAAGACCTTAAGGTTACTATTAATTGCGGGCACTAATTTTAGCGTTTTTGCACTGAGTGTTTTTGGCGTATACTAATTTTAGCGATTTGTGTCTCCATAATGTAATAAAAATAAGTGTATGCACAATAATGTATGATGATGACAATTGATAATGATCTCACCCAGTGACTAGCAAGCAAGCCCAATGCCTATGTGTTTTAGTCTGAATTCGAAGTTGCACGAATCAAAGATGTCAAACTACCTAATACAGGCATTAAATACGTATCCCTCTTCCTCTAATCAATACACATCTCACCTGGTATTAAGAAACCATGAGAGTACAAGTGGATTACTGAATAATAGTTAGACGCTGATTCGAGGTAACTGCGCGCAGTAGAAAACCGAGAGCTCCGGCATTGTGGCGCCCCGAGCGCAGCGAGGGCGCTACTCCCGGGACACAATGTACATGTAATCAACAAGATCAACAACTGAATCTACATTGACGCGTCGTCCACGCGCACGCGCAGACCCCCCTGCGCACCATCACGCGCACAAAGAAGGCGGAGTCGCTACCGCGTGTCTCTGCCGCTTCGCTCTTCTTGCACTGCATTTTTGTGGCGCTCTGAGCCTGTCTGCATCGAGTTATCGTTAGAAGCGCTCCGCCATACGAACGAACAGGAAAGCCAGAGCGCTCAACGTGAAGCGCTCACTCTAAGCGAATTTTCATTGCGGCACAATTATTAGCGAGCATATAATTTAGCGGTTTTGCTGATTCCCGCTAAATTCGCTAAAATTAGTACCCGCAATTAATAGTAACCTTAAGGTACACATACTTGGGTGTTGATTTTACTAGTGCTGGTGCATGGGATGTGCATATCAAGAATGTGTTAGGCAATGGTAGAAGGAAGGTTAATCAGTTGCAGTGCATGAAATTACAGTCGGACATCGGACATTTTCCGAGCATTTGCAGCACTTGTCCGAGCAATAATCGTTCTGTTCTGCCTTACTGTCCGAACGCGGCGACGACTGCACGGGCCCGCACGCACGCGATTAAAAAAGGCATGGTTCCGCGTAAAACGGGCCGGGCGCGCGTGCGTATAGCGCGTTAGGCTGATGATCTAGCTAGCTAGCTTCTTTCCCAGCCTCACTCCCACGCGCGGTCTGCGGTGAGGGTGTGGCTATGCGAGGCTCAATAGCATGTGGCTTCTTTGCTCAGCTATATAGAGCAAGTCGGTGGAGATAATGAGGAGAGGTCTCCAAGCATCTTCCAGTGAGCCCAGACTAGATGACTTGGGATGATTGGACGCAGGTTGACCGAGATTGACTCCGCAACTCATCTATTGTATGCAATGTAGAATTAATATTACCATAACTTATTATTATGGCTGATCAAAAGCGGAGAATGGCAGAACAAAATTGATTTGCTCGGACAAATTGTCCACAGACTTTTTGTGTCTAATTTCATGCACTGAAGTTGCATAGTGTAATTAGTAATAGGGATATTAATTTGAGTGCTCGCAGGTTGTTGTTGCTGGCGGTGGTTAGGCTAACTTTAGAGTGTGGGAGTGAGGTGTGGGAAGCCAATAAGACTCAGGCAGCTGCGTTACAGTCCGTGATGCTGAGAGGAGCTAAGCATATTCTTGGGTGTTCGTCTAAGACATGTAATGAAGCCGTTAGGGGGGATATGGGGCTTGATACGTTACAAGGGCGTAGGGATAAGAATAAGTTGAAGTGGTGGTATAAGTTAGCGGTATCCGAAGATCAGGAATGGAATTTTAAGCCACGGAGAGGCAGGCAGAGGAAGTGTTGGAGTAAGGTCATTGATGATCTCTTTTCGTCATTAGGTCTTGACAAGGCAGAGTGGTTGCCTGGATTGCTCATTGAAGGGGTTATAGCTGTCCAAATAACTGGTTGAATGGCTGCAGTAATAGGGCTGCAGTAACTCTATAGTAGGTGACAGTATCAATGAGAGGGAGATTAGAAAGTTTGAAGAGGGGCTAAATAGCAAAGTAAAGCTGTTATTGTATAAGACATTAACAAGGTGGTAGAGTTCAAAAGGTACTTGCATGGGGAAAGTGATGCTGGGTCTAGATCAATGTTTAGGTTCAGTCAGGGAAGCATGGGCTAAATGAGGAACTGGGTAGGCATAGGGGGAGGGAGGGGATGAAGGAGTGCCTGTTGTGTGATGATGAGTGTGAAAGTGTGAGTCATGTGTTGTGGGAGTGTCCAGCATGTAGCAGTCTTAGGAGCAATTTCTTAGTTGCCCTGCAGGGGAAGCTTGGGGATGATGGGTTTGAGCATTTCCAGTCGCTTGATAGTTTCAGGAAAGCATCCTTTATATTGGGTAGTGAACTGTGGGAGGATAAATTTGGTTCTTTGCTTGGCCTTGTTAAAGGTTTTATTTCGGGATGTTTGGGAGCTAAGAAAGGTTAGGTTATACGGCAATAATCCCAGCGTACAACAGACCCAGTCTCAGATTGCGCCTGGAGTGCTGCAGGGTGTCACTGGTGGAAGGGGTGAGTTGAGGTGTCTGGGAGGTGAGACAGACACCTCATGTTCATATGGTGTATGTTCGTTTGTTAACGGTTCCGCCCATTGTTCTGGGTGCGTGGTCTATGGCCCTAGTGCTACGGCAGCCACCTGAGTATTATTAACCCTCGGCGCGCATGCGCAGCGAGGGTTACGGTACTTGGTTCGTGAGTGTGTGTGTGTCTGTCCGTTCGTCTGTTACCACATTTTCTGCGACTATGCGCAACGAGACAACGAAGTAGCGATACCAACACGTTCATCGCTACACTGGCCTTATTTTTAAAAAGGTGATTTTCGTACAACTAGTGTGTTCAAAAGTTATGACGTGAAGGGCAAGTCAACAAGCCAATATGCAAATTAGCACAGGCTTACCTCGACCGCGTCCGCTCGCTGTGTATCTTGAAAGCACAAGAAGTCGCAACGAAGGGCATGTATCGACTCCCGCATGCTATCTACTACTGTAGCTAGCCCGTGGCAGACTCTCCGCGAGCTACTAGCGGGATACCACGAGTAAAGGCATAAAAAGCCTAGCCCATCAATTAGTGGTACCGCGCATGCGCAGTTCGCCGAGGGTTTGGACTTTAGTGCTTTTCATTATTATTAATAAATCAGTACGGCATTATGTGCAGTGGCCGACATTACATAATTATGTAGGCTGAAGTATATTATACCCGAATTATGTTTGTATACAGGTGCACTACTATGAGGATGGAAATGTCCAACTGGTCTCCAGCAAGGAAGTAAAAGAAAGTGTGAAGACTAGTGTAAGTGTCTTATGCACTAGTTTCTTATAACCACTGCATGCTCACGCAACCGACACAACGAATGTTATACCCTTTGTTCCCACAGACACACCCTTTTGTTATGTTACATTAGATAGTCTCCAGTGAATGATCCCCTGCCCTCATGTAATATTGTGCAATATTGTATGTCCTTTTTAGGCAGAAGAGGGCACTGCGAAAGAGGTGGTTCAAGTGCTGTCCTCTATTGAAAGTGACTACCAGGTAGGTTTTAGAAATTTCTTTTCTCTAATTCTTCACCATTGTATATCCTTTTAAAGTCTGCCATCAGTGACAATTACAAAACAATGAGCCAGACAACCTTCAAGGCCCTGAGACGAGCTCTACCTGTAACACGTACTCGTGTTGACTGGAACAAGATTGCAGCATACAACATTGGAACTGAGCTCAAGGGAAAGTAGCTTGCTTGAATGTCTTGACTAAGAAGATTTAGAGCAACAATTTAGCTTTAGAATGTATGTATTGCCTCACCTGTGTACGTGTTTGTGTTTTAAATGTAGATTATACAGGTTATTTATAGGATATCATGCCTACAAGTTCATTATTGTAGCAAAGTAGGGATCTCATGGAAATAGTATGTTGACAGCAAGTATCTGCCAAAAAGGGTAATGAGTAGTACACACTCAAACAGCAATCGCCCTATTCAAGGTTATGGTACATCGCAGATGAGGTGGCGCACAATCAACATTCCTAAGCTGTCCGCGCATGCGGCTATAATGCAATCAAGTATCGTAGCTGCGAAAGGAAGTTGCTCTGGCTGGTGTTCAGGAGGGCCAAGACCTTGCTATCTCTCGATTGTTTATATGTCCAAGTGTGTACCATGGAGAACACTCGTAGCCTTGCAAACGCCAGTGTGCCGTTCTGCAGAAATTGCTGACTCAGCGGGTTGACTGGGTTGCGTGGGAGGGGGGGGGGTGACGTACGTGTGCACAACCTTTATTATTGCCGGCATGCGCGGCATGCCTGGGGAATGTCCTTGCGCATGCTCGCATAACGTGCATAATAATACGCGCGCGCGCGCGCTCAGTGCGAGTGACGTGCGCGCATGCGTGTGTGCACGTGTGGGTGCAGCTAGCTAGCAGCACCGACCGCGGGTTCGCCTAGTATATACATGCACTATGCAACCGGTGTACAATCGTGCCGCTGAGGCGTTGGATGAGCTCCGTGGGAAGCGCGGTTCACTGAAGTATATCATATTCAACAACAATAAGAGCGACACGCTTACATTTCGTAAGCGCGTGTATGCTGTAGCAGTGGAAACACTGAAACGTAAGTTGATCTTGTCACTCATACTTTTATAATAGTCCGTCAAGGGCGAACGTCAATTCCTGAAATGAATGGGATAGACATGGTTACCGTCGTGTAGGACAGGGGGCTCTTGGTAAGAACAAATGAGTAAAACCGTATATGTATACACAGGTCTGTATAATTACGGTATCTAGAGATTACATCATCATGACGCAATATTCTGTTTACTTTATTTCTCTTAGCACTTTTTTTCGTTTTGTGTGTTTTCCTGCTGTGTTCTGCTGTATCTTCCATGTCGTTGGTGTTCTGCAGTGTTTTTTTTGCGAAATGTCGGTTTTTTACTGTGCACTGTGTTTTGCTGCTTTCTTTGTGTTTTCTACCGTGTTCTTTGTGATTTTCTGTATTTCTTGTGTTTTTTTAGGGTTTTGCTGTGTTTCATCATATTCTGTGTTTTGCTCTGTTCTTTGTGTTTTCCTGTGCTCTATGCATTTTCCTGTGTTTTCTTGGTTTTGCGGTGTTTTACTATTTTCTGTGTGTTTGCAGGGTGTTTTCAGTGCCCTCCTTGTTTTGCTGCGTTCGGTGGGTGTATCTTCCAGCCATTTCACTTTTGACTCGCACAGCCAGTAGGAAATATAATAAAGATTGGGAATGTCTCCTCAAATCTCTCTGAGGCACAAAATCCTCCTGCGTTAAAGTTTTTCCTAGGATTTAATAAATTGAGGTACTTAATGGCCAGTGAAACCCCCGAAAGCGGACCCTCCCTAGCACAGATACCGCCCCTGGAGCGTACAGTTACGCTGCCCCCGATTGAACTTCCCATTATACTAATACATTGAAACCTCCGAGGAGAGGACGCCTCCGAACTCCGTAGAGCGACACCTGCGCGTCCCCAACATACTAGAGCCCATACATTTTTGCCTCTGAAAGCGGACAGCTAGCCGCACCTCCATTACCACACCTAGCCTCGCGAAGACACGCCTTCTCAATCTGTCGCTCCGTGAGGCTAGACCACACCTACCCTTACGGTGAGTGCCCGTACGTTGATCGTGCAGATGACGCCAGTAGTGTTTCAACCGTAGAGATGGTAAGTGCACGGGATCTCCAGCTTTGCGTAAACCTATGCGTGGTAAGCTTACCCCCTTACATAGGCCTGGAAGTCTACCACAGATAGGTCTCTGGCAGTAGCTACAACTTGACTGGCCATTGGCTATTATATGTCGGACGTCGCGCTTAGCGCGGAGAGCGGAGAGAGTGTTTGCTTGTCCTTTGACCTCCTCTGTGTGGTGTATGTGCTACTGTATCCTATCGTCCTTGTGCTGCTAGGTTCATGGCTTGCTGAAACTGTGTAACTACCTTTTTTGAACATGTTTATTGTGATCTTATATTGTTTGTGGATTAGAACTGCAGCAATGCCTCATATTTAGCACTGATAATGTGAAAAAGTGAGAACCTCCATAAAGGGTCGTCCCCATACTGTCCCTTCTTCGGAGGTTTCACAGTAACCACAACTGACATTTCATTTCAGCACTTTGTAGAACCTTGAGATTTTCATACTTCTCTGGTTTGCTTTTCTGGCTACATAGTAGTCTGCCTGTGCACATGGACTGACAAACTTCAATTTTAATTTGGAAACGTAGTTATACAAAAATTAGACCCACATCCTGGCAGTATACCTGAAATGAAAAAGTAGCAATGATAAGGATTAACAATGATAAGTAGTAATAATGAGATCCAACATGCTGGCAATGCCACTCGGATATATGGTAATAATTATACTCTGTTCATGCCGCTTGCCACTTGACGTTCACAGTTAGCAGGTCCACGCTGCTATCACTGTTGTGTTTTCTTTTGACTTGCAGGAGATTCACTGGCACCTTTCTTTAAAAACGATTGTAGATAATCCCAACATTTCCTCATGTCGGTGTACATTACCAGCTGTACAGGTGTTGAGCAGTGGGGACACTGTGAACGATTAGAAAACCAGAGATCTAGAAAGCTAGAAAATAATAATAAGCTCTTCAGGGGGGATCCTATCAAAATACGAACACCCAAACGGTTCAGAATTGATCTGAAATTCCCCGAATTTCAAGCTTTACTGGATGGTACAGGATATATTTGCTTGAGTTAATTAGGATGTGATACCTTGAGACTGCATGGAATAGTGGAAATTTGCTCTTAAAGGAAGGCCTTCCGTTTCTTTATGCACGTGTATTGTGCACATCAACGCTACTCTATGTTAGCATGCTGTTTGTGCCGAGGTTTTTTTGCATTTCAGTGTTTTTCCATTAGGTTAGGAAACGGAATGTCGAATCTCTCAAGCCTTTCAAATAAATGCCTTCTGTTGGGCCCAGAGATTTGAATTGTTTGTCGGGTGATGATTAAGCCGTTAGAAGGGTCAGAAAACCTCGAAAGACAGTGTCACTAAGTCCCCTCTTTCATTTTACTCATCGCCTTGTAAATTTAAAGGATGCTCTCTAATCGCCTAAATTATAGGCTTTAGTACGATCCAGTGCATCAGCTTTGTTTTTGTATCCTTAAAAAGGATAGCTACGAAAGGTAGATTTTGCCTGGCAATAAAATGAGCCATCATTACAGCAGATATTTCATGATCTCTCCTAGGAGTGACACGAGGGTGCGGTTTGCTGAAGATATTTCAACTTGCTTTGGTGCTTTGCTCCGTCCACTTAACCAACCCGGCAATATTAAAATCGCTCACTTAAAGCTTACAGGAGTCAAAAATAATCTTTTTATGGTGTGTTTGGGCAGCTTCCACAATCATCTCATTTCCCCTCTAGTAAGTATTATACTTCACCAAAAGTATCTCAGGTTAAGCCTTCGGGTTTATTTTTCCCTTTCTGTGTCGCCCCCTGGAGGGGTTTTGTAAGTATGCAACAATATACGTGTGAGATTATTGTTAATGGTGAGTTTGAGCCGGTCCTTCGTGTTAGCTTGAATGCACACCACAGTCTTTTTGTGGTTGGAGTATATCTCCTGTTCTATTGGCTTTGAAGGTTGCCCCTAGTGTTTTTGTTAGGCATCTGCTTTCTGCTTTTCAAAGCGAACATGAGCTACATGTAGCCTCAGAACCGAGGCCTTCCCCATTCAAAGTGGTGTATAGTAGTACGTGTGAGCATGCACGAAGTAGTTGTGCATGGGCAATCTATGCGAAGAATTGGGAAGGCCTGGACTCAAGCATCACGTGAGGGTAGACACTGTCCACGCACAATTAGTACATCCTGAAAGTTTCTGAACCCAATGTGCGTTACGCACGTTCAGAAAACACACGCAATAAACCGTTCGCGCACGCATACGCACGCAGTCTCATGCGCACACGGATGCAATTTTTCCCAGGCACACGCACTCAATTTTTAACGCACACAGTCTTCATACGAACCTCCTACTCCACTAGCTGGCAGTGGCAGCCAAAAAGAACTCGACCAGAGCTAGCTGTCTTTCGTGCCAGAATTCTATCGATGTACTATGATCGCAAAGTTGGTGATTATTACATTACAGGCATAAGCATTTTCATGATGATGACCAGTATAGCAGTCTTTGGAGACTATGGTGATGACAGAGCATCCAGAGAGATTTATGGAGGCAATAGAAGGGGGTCTATTTTCGAAAAAGATGTGGAGAAAATAGATGGAGGCTGCAGCTTATGGTTTTCTTTCTTCTAAGTTTACAACTGCTCTGCCTGCTCTGGACAAGAT
Source organism: Geodia barretti (assembly GCA_030341885.1). Classification (NCBI taxonomy): domain Eukaryota; kingdom Metazoa; phylum Porifera; class Demospongiae; order Tetractinellida; family Geodiidae; genus Geodia; species Geodia barretti. The sequence continues at coordinate 2,068 of CASHTH010001072.1, read as the reverse complement.
CACTTATAAGCCCTGACGCTGTCTGGATCTGTGCCAGGTCCTTTCCATAATACAATTTTCATCTGCTCCACTTTGAAATATAACCTGGAGGCAGTTGTTACCCTTAGAGAGTTGTTTGTTTTGTAACCCTCTATTCCGGCCTTCTCACAGAGTCATTTTTGACGGTGGAGGCAAGAGTGTGCACTCTAATTGGTTGATTTTTGTACCACACCATCCCTTTGGGTTTTGACAGTGAAAACAAATAAAAGACGTTGCCAGTAACATCAGGTTGCTGACGTGAACAATATTTCTTTTAAAACACCGATCTGGGCGCTCACTATTAGCATAGTGGGCAACTTGCTCTTTTTTCCACCTGGATTGTTCTTCGCTGCATCCTCTGTATAGACCAGACAGGGCCACCAGCCTTATAGGGCTAAATGTCAGTCGCCAATGCTCCATAGAAGAGCTCAGAGCATAGTACAACCCAGCCAGACAATCTTTCAGGTCTTGCCACTACTGATAGGACGCCCAGTTGTCCCAGACATTACCAGCCCAACTTGTGTTCATCTTTGTACATGTTTTTGCAGGACATTTCCTGCAGCGCGAATATCTGTGACGAGGTGACGTGAGGGCCAAATCTCTGTACTTCCTGTGCAGCTGTCGTGTGTAGTTTCTCTGCCCCTTTGTCATGCTGATAGTGATGCGCGAGTTGAGTGTCGAAGTAAAACCTGGTTGGAGGTGCTTGTCAACATCCGGCAGGTCTCCTTCCAAAACAAGCAGATCTTGGGTTAGAACGTCAAAAACATCACCTCCCAAGTCGTCCCATTCCACCATGCCGATAACCAAGGTGCTTGGTCAAAGATCACGAAAAATTTTATGCGCCAAGCAGGTTTCCCCGCACAATCTGTGGTACAAACCGGTCACACTACACCCACTCTGCGGTTTAGTGAATCCACTAAACCGCCTCATGGTGTTAGTGTAATCTTTAAGAACCTAATCCTAATTTCACCAGTGCACTTTGTGTCAATATTGACCTTTTTGTAAAATATTCTTTCTTCAGATAAAGCTGTTTTGTTGCCAGTAATTGAATCTTCTAATCTCCTGCAGTTGGAACCACAAGTAAGTTAAGGCTGTAGGCATAGCTACTTAGTTGCTGAGGGCGTACCCTAATTTGTGTCACATCTAAGAAAATAGTTTGTAATATTTATGTGCGTGTGTGTGTCCAGCTAGTACGTATATGTAATAAGTATACTCAGTTTGCGATGAGGCACTACAAACTTACACAACGGCTAGTTCGCCAAGGATTCAGGTATTCAGCATTGTGTGTAGCTTTTCGGAAGTTTGCAAAGAAACATATACGGGTTTTAGACAAATGCGGTTGTAGTATATGCAAACATAATTGAAGATGGTGTCCGTTCCTCAGTCGCAATGTCTCACGCAGATCTATTTAAACGATACGTATTTTAATTTTACACCACGTGCATACAACTGTGCACTAAATAGAATCATTGCACAACTACTCTATACTGGAGCCTAGCCTTGTCTGCGCGTGAGTTGTTCTTTCTTTCCAGATGTTATATTGCAATAAATATCTATTTTTCTACGGACTTATTTTACAGATTTTTTACTGCCTTTTTTATTCGGAATTTCTTTTTTATGTTTTTATACATTTTTCTACTGCCTCTGTATAGTAACTGTCATTGTGGTTGTTTGTCGTGAGGTTTGGACGCTGGGTGGGTTGAGAGAGTTGGCATGCTATAAAAGACTCTTTAACCCACCTCCCCAGTTCACAAGGCTGGGCACCTGGTGTCCTACCTTTTTATGTGCAAGTGTGTTTGTCTTGTGTACCTTGATGGGAGGGGTGGGGGAACTCTTTCATTTGTATGTATGGCTTATTACCATTTATGGATTTATCAACCTTTTTATGTGCAAGTGTGCTGTTTGTCTTGTGTACCTGGATGGGAGGGTTGGGGTGACTCTTACATCTATGGCTTATCACCAATTTTGTTTCTGGATTTACCAATGGGTTGTTGAGGGAGGTAGAGGAAGCTGAGATTGGGATTGATTTAAGTAGTGGTGGGAGACTTGG